>WURT03641345.1:0-19980 GCA_009936505.3 Holothuria glaberrima | reverse complement strand
ATATATGTTTGCATATTTTTCATTTCAACATGACTATCTCTTTCATTTTCTAGTTTAAGCATGTAAGCAGTAAAGAGCAGAATTAGTCCCTCCCTACTCCAGTGGAAGTACTACTGTTCATGTCCCGGGTGCAGTTCTAGCTATGCTGGACATTAGCACCTTAATTTTGCTTGCTTCAGCTCCCCTCTAAGTCTCAACACCACTCACAAACACTTCACTCTAATGTTGTTTGTACCATTTCACCAATAACCCATATTACCAGTATAAAATTTTTCAGTCCCTCATATCTGCTGTTACAAGTCTGTTATTTTAGAAATGAGTGTAGGTAAACCTGCATACCATTTAGTACTACAGAGACAGTACTTTTCAGTTCAATTTTTTGTTTGTATATTAATGCATTTGCAGTAGTGATACATTTGAAAAGTTACAGGCCAAATCATATCGAAATGGTTGTACTGGCATTTTTGGTAAATTGTACAGATGCAGAAGGGATATGAGCAGTACTGGCCAATGAATACTGTTGATAGAAAATTTCATGTTGGTCTGTTTGCAGCAGATTTAAATTTGAAGTAGAGTAACCCCAGCTGGTACCAGATTTTCAAGGTTTGGTTGTTAATTCTAGAATCTTGATGCCACATCTCAATAGAAGCCTACTACAGAATGATTACTGGAGAAGTTCAGTTCAGCTCAGTTACAACTTTCCGTAGAGTAAATTTAGTCTCTATTATGTCCAATTTCCTCCGATCACTAGAATTTTGCCAAGCAAAACATTCTGCAGAATTATACTTTGATTGTTTATAATTGTCTCTTCCCGATAAATATAAGAAGGCCATCTTACAGCAAGAGAAGTTGAATCTGGGGACACCTGGTTAATTGCTGTACAACAACTCTGTCCAGGTCATAACCTCTCTTGTTTCCTGATCAGCTTCCCACTCAGGCTGGATTTCATCAGAATACTGTCATTTCTATTTTTAGCATCCTTACATATAACTGAGTAGTAGCTGATATCACTACCAATTGAAGGCAATATCAGTACTTAAGTGAGATTAAGAGCTCCATGAAACTTTTATCATGACCAGATAGGGGGTACCCTACCTCTCATCTATTGATTAGTGTCAACCTTTGATCCCCCTTACCTAAACAAGTTGGTGTCTACAATTAGCATTGTGTTTGCAGACGTGCATAGTACTTGGCACAGAGTCAAAGAATCAGATCATGCCTTCATTCTCTATTTGTACAGTGGCGGTAAAATATTGTGCCACCATATTTAGTTTACTGGAATTGTTCTTTGGCCTGTATCGTCAGCTTAGAAGTTATTTACAATGTCCTGTCATTACTTTATAGAGCCACACTGTAAGTTTGATTTGAAATTGAAATCAAACAGTAAAGTTTTTTATTTTTCAAAATTCAGGTTAAACAAAAATTCTCTATTGATGGCTTCATACTTAACATTACAACATTATTCTACTTTTGAGGCTTAAAAAGAATTTCATTATACTTTTGGTAAAGTTTGAAAAGTGTAGCTTAATTTGCACGTACACCTTTCTGACTTGACTTCACCCTTTTCAAGAGTATGTTTGTGCAGGGAGCTGAAAGACGTTTGTGTGAAATCCCGGTGTGATAAACTGCTACCTTTTGTAGTGTATGTTTAATTCAGATGCAGTTAGTGTGGAAGGAAAGCAAGTTTTGAAATATGCGCAAAATTCAATAAAAAAACAGCACTAGACTAGTGAACAACTTTCTTAATAGTCCAGTGGGTAGATAAAAAGGTATAGCCAAGACTGGAAACTGTCAAGTCTGCATTTCTTAGTAAATCAGTATAGCAATACCATTTCAATGAAAACTACAGTGAAGGTTAATTTAAAGGGAAATATTGTGTTTGAAAAAATATCATAAAGTGACACCAATGTAATTCCATTGTGGTCTATTCCCCTTTCCAAACATGAATCACAAATAACTTGCAGCAGATCAATACAAATCTCACGAAATATGAACAGAAAGAAGCAACAATTTCCTCATTGAACTGGCTCATTATCGAACGATAAGCCTCGCCCACATGCAACATTCGTACCACTGCATATTCATTAAGGAAGAGCATTGCGGGAGGTGATACTAACTCTCATTACGCAATGGGTGTTGACCTCGCTTACCCAAAGCCACTTCCCACTACACTGTCTGCCTGTCCTTCATGCTCACAACAAACTACACAACAGTTTCCGTACCGTCTGTGCTGTCCTGTGGGATATCACAGCCCACCCAGGGAGTTTCAAGCCCATCTCCCTATTCACCATGCTGTTCACTACTCACACTGTGTGCATTATCGTTACAGAACAGTAACAGTGGTGCTTTGAGGAATATTTGTACATAATTTTTTGGTACTTTGAGGAATATTGGTACACAATTTTTGGAAGAGTGGCATCACAGGTTCGTAAACTTTTCGTTTCCTGATAGAGGCTAAACTGACATACAGCTGCTGAAGTACCAACAATTTCTTTCACATCATGCTGTTTCGAAAGCGAAGCAACCTACTTAGGCCCAAGGGCTACAATTTGAATTATGTTTCTCCAGGAGTTTGTTCTTATTTTACGAACATTTTGCACATTCAAACCCATGGTGACGAAGGTGTGGTTTTGCAAGCATAATTGTTTGGGTGAACAAATTTGTCAGTTTTTACAGTAAGGTTAATTACTTGTTAATTAGTGCTCACTAGCTAGAATTTTTGCCCAGTAACCTCTCTTTCATCGAAAGGAACCTGATCATTTGTAAAGCAGGATAGATCAAATAAAAAGTCGTAGAAACGCAATATTTCCCTTTAACATGTAAAGGTTTTAGTAGGAAACACACAACTCCTATTAAGGGAACACATTCCAGTAGATTACAAAATAAGAGTGTCGTTGTGAGGAGTTTCATTTAACTTTAAGCACAGACATTCACACTTGTGAAAAAGGGCTACGAAATACCCAAAACTTTGGTTTGCTATATAGTCACACTCACAAATAGTGTGTGCAAAATAGGGAAACCCCTGAAAGGCTAACAAGTAATTAACCTCCAGTAGTTTTATTACAATGAGCAGGTTTCACTTGATGGAAGTTTCATTTGACTGAAGAGCCTACCTAGTTCTCAACCTTATCTTAACCCTAACAATAATCCTGACACAAACCTTAAAGGGAGAATGCAGTCACCCTAATAAAGAATATTGTATAGTAGACTATCCTATTTCCTGAATGGCTCTTGAAAATCATGCGACAGTATTTTTCTCACTCAATTGTAAAATTTACACAGAGCAACTGCTTGGTTTACCTTGAATATGCAATATTTACGTCCTAAAATATCATGAAAGCTACTTGAGAGAGAAATAAGAAATTTGTGACATTTAGCTATTGTTTCAAAATAAGTTTGGGACAACTGCTTATGACCTTTAATCCTGTCCAAGACTAATCCTGAACCAAATCCTAATTCTATTTCTGCAGCTGACCTTAATCCAGACCCTACCTCTAAAATGAAGCAGATATTTGTTCAAGGAAATCTGTAGTCAAGCAAATCTTTGGTCTAGTGAATCTTTGATACAGTGAAACTTTGGTCTAGTGGGCTTCCCCAAGAGTCACAGCCTCATGTGACATATTATCTAGAAAACATAGCACAACATGTTTATGTGAGTATTCATAGGCATTACCTCAAAGATAGATGAGATAGCCTTAATGTTTTCAATGTCCTTATCTGTAATGCCAAAATTCATATCACTGAAATATACACTTATCTCTTGGAGAGGAAATTAGTTATTACTTCATCTCGTCTGAGGCTGTGTGTTGACTAATAGTAAAGCCTACTTTTAGACACAGTTCTTATGCAACCTGAGACCAGTAATATCAATAAAAAATTGTGAATATATTTATGTTAGTACATTATACTGGTTATTTCTGTGAGAATTTCCGTGTATCGTGGAAATCTCATGAAAATAAGAGCCTGAATGCAGTATGCATTATAGCTAAGGGGAGGGATGGCTGGGGTGGGAGTAGGAGTTGCTTTGTGCAAGATACCACTAAAGGCTCATGCATGCATCCAGTCTCCTTGTGCTTCTTCCAGAAAACTCTAGTGAGTCATCTATATTTGAAGACTTATTTTATGGTCATTCATAGTAAACATCCCCTCTCTCCCTTTGCCCCCTGTTGCACTATTATATGCAGTTTTCTGGCCCTATATATACCATTTCCTGCATGCCTGATGTATTAAAACAGGTAAAGTGCTACACACTGCTAGGGCACATCAGGACTGGTTGAATTAACTGATGGTTAGCAAAGATAATTTATATGAATTTAAACAAGACAGGATAACAGGGAGATAGGATTAGAGGAGTAATACAGTTCTGCTGCACGCATCATATCAGTGTCCACAAACTGCTAGGTGTTGTGCAATAATTTATGTACAAATTACAGTTATATGTGCAGGAATTTTAGAAAGTATCATTCATTGTATGATAATATAAACTAAAATTTTTACACATATAAAACATTGTGGGATAAAGAACCAACCCATAGTATTCAACAAAACATCAACTAAGGTAAGTCTGATTACCATATGCCATTTCATTATACTCAAGGTAGGTTTTAGTGTGAGATTTGTTTTGCTTAAAACTGGTCAACCTAAGGAAGAAGCCAATTTACTTCACTATTTAAGATCGTAGAACAAAGTGACAATTCTGTGTGACAGTTTAAGCCGGTCAGCCATGCATTATGTATATTCATGAAAACTATAGTCAGCAGTCAAGCTTTAATAGTACAAAATACAAATATTGTAAAATTAAGAAATTGGCAACCTCTGTCATATTGTATGCAGGTGTTTGAGTATGTGCATAACAAAGTGTTTCATGTTTCACCTGCAAAGTTGCTAGACATTAGGCCAGAGAAGTGTCTGCTGACCTCTGACCTTCAGGCTGGCAGTTGTCCATTTACCAATTCCTGTTAGTATAGTATGAGAACTAGAATGTTCCATTTCTGCCATGGTAGGAATGCCAATGGCTAGAGTAAGAATAATCATAATAGCATTACATTACTGTTGCTGCCAGCTAGGTACCAGTTAGAACAAGGAAGTCTTCTGAAAGATGTTACACTGTGCATTGTGTGGTAGGTTGTACATTTTGATCCCTGCTACTGTTAGGAGGCTCCTACTCAAGATATTGACTGATAAATAAGGTCTTGTTCAAATTAAACCATGTAAACCGCCAAGTCTTTGAAGTTGTCATGGCAAAAAATGGGTTAGAAAGTACGTAAGGGTTTAGATTTTAGTCTGATAGATTGTTTTTAAAAAATAATTCTCCACAATAAAAACATGGAGGTCATTGACAGGAAAGGCTTCCATTCCTCTTTGTCCCCACCCCATGTGTGGAAAGTTCTCTGGAGAACCTCATTGGTAGAGTATGTATGAAATCCCTGACAGCAAACAGTTGCCCTAATTGTTTACTTGTTTTTGCCATCAAGGAGAGCAGATTCTTTGATAAATGCCCCAAATCTTTGAGCTTCCTTCAATAATAACCTAAAATTTTCAAATTGACTGCATTTTGAACCCAAAATGTTCAACTGTTTCTTCAATAAAAACCCCAACTATGTTATGTGAAGTTATCTGTACTTCCAGTGACTTGTGAACATTATTGTGTCTGCAGGTTGCTGCCCTCCAGCCCCACCCAACACCAACCTGTTGGGCAGATCCTGTCACGACCCGTGTTCTTGAACTCTGGATTTGCATCGATCTGAGGTAGGGTGTTTGAAGCTCGGCCTCCCTAGATATGCTAGTGCAATAGGCTGCAAGTAGCACTATAACAGTACACAATGGAGTCAAGAATATGTGTTAGAGTTGTAGACCAAACTGTAAAAAGCATAAAGTTGACAGTACGCAATCATGCATTTGTAATTCATGATGACATCAGTTTCAAATTTATACATTTCTCATTTATTGCAATCAAAAATTTCCTCCTGGTACCCCATTTACTTTCTCTCTGTCATTTTGATGTTTCTCCAGCTTAGGTCAGGTATTGATCCTAGACTTTATCTGACCATCCTCTTCCTCATAAAATTGTTTGGGACTTTCCTTGATCATGCAGATGATAGTACTAAGAATCTGTGAGAATACCTCTTGAAAATCCCAGTCAGTGTTCCAAATTAGCACATACAGATTCTCCTAGAAAGATTAGATAAGAGGCATTATAGGAATTTAGCCACGGAAATATCGCCCATATATATATATATATATATGTATAATGAATGTGCACTAGTGAAAGGGGAACTACTTTGGAATAACATCCTTATTCTGTAATCTAGGGTCCTATACATTGGTCATGTGATCATGTAAACAATAGTCTCACATTTTAAGCACATGTGGATAGATACTGTTATCCAAACACATCTCTTTATCTTCTGAATAGTTGCTTCAGTGCACTTGAATCAACAACATTGGTATAAATTTTCCCACTATCTCAGTTGGTGGTATAACTATTAATGGTATACTAACATAATTGTAAATCATCTCAGTCAGAAGGATAGGACAGATGTGAGGTGCTTCCCACTTTCAGCAAGGAGTAGCTATTTGACACTGCCTGCTTTCAGGGAGTATGAGATAAAAGTGCCTGGGTAAGATAACACTGAATGGAGGAGGGTAGGGGGTTGTTATATTCCCCAGAAAGGTGGATGCTTCAAAGCGAAATTTTTTCATTTTCCAAATCTCTGACACCATAAAAGTTTGCCTGGATGAAAGTTAGTGTCATCCAGGTCATAGGAGGAAAGGAGAAGGACAGTTAGTGATGTTAGTCACTAACTTAGTAAATCAGAAAGTTAGTTGCCTGGATGAAAGTTAGTGAAAGTTGGTGTCATCCAGTTCGTCCGAGGAAAGGAGGAGGAAAGTTAGTGATAAAAGTCAATAGTGACTAACTAAGAAAGTTAGTTGCCCATAAAAGTTAGTGAAAGTTTGTGTCATCCAGTTCATAGAAGGAGAGGAGGAAAGTATTTTGTCCTTTTTTCTAATAGGCTCTCTCAAATTTCATTCCAGATGATAAAATTGTCCCTACTGAGTTTACTGTTAGCCCCTCCTCCAATTTAAACAAAGAACACCTGTCTTGTACATCTCCAAGACAGAGGCACAGTACTAGCCCCTCACTCCCATACATCCGTCCCCACCCCCTCCCTGTGTGTAAGACAGTGTGATTGACAGACAGTGACTGTGTGTGAGCTTAACTGTGAACACAACTGACTGTACAAGTCATTTTTGATTAACCATGTAGTGAAGCTATGTCGATCAAAGTGCAGTCATCAGTGTGTATTTAGAACTCTAGAGCTACTGCTAAATATGTTTGGGCCGGGAGTAAATGCTAGCAACTCCCTGGTTTGGGGGATGCTATACCTTTTCATTCCTCTTTCAAAACCATCAATGTAAGTTTACAGTTATCCAACCACCCAGTTAGTATTTTGATATTTATTACTGTATTGATAGTTTCATTATGTTATGGTGACATTCTTATGTTGCAGTTGGTGCAACAACTGGGAAAGCAGTAACCTTGGTTCTCCAACCCAGTTTAAATTTAATTACAATATTGATATTGCCTTGCCTAGGTGAAATGTAGCACTTTTGATCTTGTTCACCATTGGTAAATAAATTTAAGGTTTAAGCTAATTGATCAGATAAAGTTAATTTCCATTAAAAAGGTTGATGCTAAGATAGTTATGATGAAGATGTCTTTGTTGGATGCCTACCTGCCTTTCCCTTTCTCCTCCCTTTTCCCCTTGCCCTACCACCCCTTCTCCTTGCCCTACCACCCCTTCTCCTTGCCCTACCACCCCTTCTCCTTGCCCTACCACCCCCTTTACCTGCCATTCATGTTCAATGTTCCTAATTACACCACAAAATGGATTGATAGAAATGTTGATTTCCAACGGTGCCATTGTCAGTCTCTTCTGAAGAAATCATGACACATACTCCCCCTCTTGACCAAATGGCTTTTACATTTCTTTTAATTGCTAATATTGCTTGGTTTTTACTAGGTATGGTACATATACTTCAACTTCTATAATATTTTGATACCTGTAAGCTATCAAGCATGTGACTGCTTTAACTTCACACTTGGTTTTGCAATAATTTACAACTTCCCAGCCACCCTCATTCCCGGACTCCCTTCCAAGAAGCAGCCAAAAAGCATGTGTAAAGTGTTTGCCCCGATCGGTATTTCCTGAATGACTTCAAATGGGTGCTCAACAGTAGGGCAAGATTGATCTAACAGTTTTACAAAGATTTCCTCCCACGTTTTTTCCTTTTTAAAGGAGGGGATAGACCATCGGATAGCCTAAATTACTCAGCCCTGCAAAACAGGTTTGAAGGTAAAATCAGCATCCATTCACAACTTGCCCAAGTGGTATAAATGGGCTTCATTGTAACCACAAGGTTATTTTGAATAAGTCTGCTATACATTTTATCCTTCAAGTTTGCATTCTTCTTCAATAGCTCCTCAAGAAATGGAGTAGTCTTAGTACAGGTGTCACATTTGTCTGGCAGACTTTAAGAAAGTTAGAAGGTTACCATGTTTGTAAAGGGGACCTTGTGGATGCTGAAATGTTATTTTGGACCAGTCAGTGGCCTCATTTTAGACCTCTCTAAAAGTTGACATTTACCGAATAAGATCTCTCAGTTTTTTAATTGTTTATGTTTACAGAAAGGTGCAGTCCATGTCATGTGTACTTCAGAAAGGGCCTGTACATATACTCTGCACAACTGGAAATTGTTAGATCACTTTGAAACATTGTTCACACAAGGACTTGAGGGATTCATGCAATATGCAGTAGAATTCTAGAAAAATATAATCTACTTCACCCTTCATTACCTCCTATTTACACATGTTATCCCCATTTACCCCTAGTAAGTCCCTGCCAACTTTTAATAGCACAGTGGTTCTGGGTGACGTCCCGAGAGAGGACGTCCCAAGAGAGGTCACCCGGCAAGGTCCTCTTCCTACTTGCCTGTCCAAAGGACTTTAAAAGAATAGTCCAAACCCAAATTTATTTTTGATATGATACAGAAAACAACTGATTCGAAACATTCTGGTGAAATTTTCATTCAATTTCCATGTTCGGTTCTCAAGATATTAGCAACTGAAGACACCACATTTTCTACCAGAAGTCAACTTGTAGCAAACAGGTATGATGTCATGGCTTAACATTAAGGACCAATGTTTTGTTCATTCTTATTTTTCATCCTATTGTTTTGACCTTGGATTGGTTCGGGTTGCTGTCTTGCCCCTTAGGCATATAAAGTTTTAAAACTTCCACTGCTCAGGATGCATTGCTATGGTATGAATATTTTAGAGTTTTGTTGTATAAAATTGATATTAAATTTTAAAGAAAAACAAAACATTGCCCTTCAGTGTGAAACCATGACATCACATCTGCTTGCTTCAAGTTCACTTTTAGTGGAAGATGTGTCAACTTCAATTTGCTAATATCTGGAGAACCAAACATGAGAAATGAATGGAAATTTCACAGAATCTTAGAATGTGTTCAGTTTTGTGCCTGGCATTCCAGCCGTGCAGAAAGAGACTCTAATCCATCAATATCAAAGCCATTTTTTTTGGTCATCCGTCTTCATTACATCTACTATCACGGTGGCTACAACAAGTATCCTTTTTCAGGTGTTTCTGCCTTAGGCAAAATTTGGGGGTGTGTATCATTTTGGTCCTCATGTTTGCCACATACGTTTTTGTGTGGGTACCGATTCAGGCAGTCATCACTTTTATCCCAGGGGATTTCCAGCAGGGAGTTTCAATGATGAATTCCTGGAGTTTCACATAACCACACATGTAACTATTTAGGGACCTTGAGGTGGCTAAACTCATAGGTTTTGATTGCCCTTTAATTGATGAATATTTCAAACTGTGCTTTCAAATGAAACCCTCTCAAATAAGAGGGATATGTAGCATTAAAAATCAGCATACAGTAGTGTACTCATCAGAGAATGACCTTGGCCAGTTCAACTCGGTATAGGCTAGCTTTGTCTGGGAGGGCCAGGGTACAGAAAGTTTTGTTTTAAATTGATAAAGGAGCCCGAAGAAGACTAGAAAATTTTTTAATTTATGTTATAAGTTTAGGACATGGGCTTTTTACTAGTTTACATGTAAGTAGCAGGAAAACTCACCTGTTTCCCCCATATTGTGGAATGCAAGGGGCCTTTATTTTATTTTGGGGTGTTGTGCAAACTCTGAGATTTCAAGTTTATTAATTAAGGATGGGTGTGACAGTATCTGCATCTCATCTTTAGTCGTGCATGGGTATTGTAGTTCTTTTATAATACCGTCTCTCATTTTTGCAGGGCAACAATGATGAAGGTGGACCATTACTGACAAAGCAAGTCAAATAGGTTAATAATGTGTACTTTTAAAAAGATCCCATAGTTAGAAAGGTGCTGGAAATACAACAGTAACTTTGTTTTACACATAAACAAGACCAAGGCTGAAAGTATGTTTAATATTTTTTTTCATTATGATTCTTCATTGTGAAATTAAAGATTTAGGGGAAAGTGAAACTATTCTGTTCAGTGGGAAGTAATACTTGTCCACTCCTGATAATGCCAGTCAGTTCTATTCACTGAAGCTAGCTCTTATACATAGTACATTACAGTAATTCCCAGTATGTCTTCCTGATAAAAAAAAAAAAAAATTAATCGAAAAAGTTAATCTGCCTATTGAAAATAGTACAAATGATTGAAACCAGGTTAATCCTGATACCGTAAACACAATGAAAGAAAAACTTGATCGATGTGCTTAACAGCTTATACAACTTACACTGCAAAGCATGCACTTTTAAATAGCTTTTTCAGGCTTGACCCACTTTTTGAATTTGAAGGCCTAGTATTCACACACCCTTCATTAAGCTCTTCTATGTATTAAACATACATTTAACCCGATGGACTGTATAGAATTCAGTCGTACATTTTAATTCTTTGCTTCTTGTGATAACTATGGTGTAGTTATCCATCTGTGCTAATCTAAAAGAGCTTTAAATGGCCTTAGGTAGTTGGAGTGTTTCCCCCCATCTTTTGTCAAATACAAGGTGACATAAGATTATAGGAGGTTATGTATAGCTTTCGTTTCTTTCACCCTTTTCATTTTGGTGTTATTCTTTTTCTTTCTGCTAATGGCTGGTGATGGTAAGGTCACATGATTTCACACAACATGAATGATGTACTAAAGGAGGTATTCATTCCTACAAGGTTTTGAAAAACGATTAAACATCTGGTATATGCTATGCTGTAAACATTGTCCTTTGTTGGCACATAAATAAACCTTTCATCAGTTAAGGAATTGTGTTCCAGCCTAATAAAACCTTAAAAATTTCTGCAGACAAGTTGGTTCCAAAAATCTTTTTTTCTAGTGAAATAGAGATGTCTTTGGCCTAAAGGCACACATTTTAAATGGCAGTATCTTTAAAATTGTACCCTCTTATTGATCCCCTGTCCTCTTTTGGCCTGTCCCCTCCTCATCAACAGCTCATTCCTGTTTCCTTTGCATAGCTACATATTGCACAGATATGGTTTCACAGACATTTAGAAACATCAGTGCTACAAAATCCATTACGATGTAGGAAATTTACTTCACAAGTTTAATTCAGCTATAGAGGGTGTGGTTGTTTGTGTATCATTAGTAATACATGCTCCTGAGGTCTACAGCTCAAAGTCCACAGGCAGGTATGTATGGTCACCAAACCAAGAGTTTTTCATCTTGTAGATGTCTGTCTGATGAAGAAAGTCACAGCTTTGAGAAACAGTTCACCCCCACCCATATCAATCAAATTAGTCACAAAGTAAACAGACTTCATTTTAGTAGCCGTCGAGGTAGTTTCTTTATATATTCCTGTCGCATTGACTTGTTTCTATGTAATATTTCAAGATGTAATGTTTTAGTCATCCTAACTTTATTTTGCATCATCGGCTAAATCTTACAAAGCTCCTCTAATATCTTTTTGCAAGTATTTTTTATGATGTTTCTGAACCTAAATATGGGATATTAAAGTTTAAACAAGGAGCTACTCAAGCTACTCAGCCTCTGCATGAATTTAACAAGTCTATTTCGCTCCTCCTTACCTCTTGTTTACATATGTTGCCTGCAATAACCATCTGGCAAAAAGAAATAACACCATAGGATCCCTTACCTACAGAGGGGGCCATATAACCTAGCTCTTCCCTCTTCATTTTTGCGTTCTCCAGGTTACTTCATTTCTGATTATTGTCTGGTAAAAACTTCCTGACATTTCCTTCTGCATCAATTTAACAATTCAGTACAAGAAATATTGTCACATCACTGAAAGGATTCACTTGAAAACGGATACAGTACAGTTCAAAAAACATAGCTATAGCTATAAGCATAGCAACATTTGTATGGCACTGTTGGCGATACTAATCTGTCAGGGTGACATTGAATATGTTCCTGCATAGTATTTCCAAGGTTCATGTTAGTTACAACTATACGCTTCAATTGGCAATATACTGTTACCAATTATAAAAAGTACAGTGACCCTAATTTGAGAGAACTGAAGGCAGTTTCTGTGTCATACCCTAATTGCTTTCTTGTGCAATTTTTCATGCCTTTATTCTTTTTTTTTTTTTCTTTTTTTCTTCTTCTTTTCCTGTATTCCCTTTTTTGCTTTAACCTTCAAACAGAGTTGTTCACCTTAAAATTTTGTATAGGTTCCATTAATTCCAAAACTTTAATATTCCATTGTTTGGGTATGGTGACAAAAGCAGTGACTGAAAATAGCATAGTTTTATGTTTGCATTGTTCTGCCTCATTTCAGAAACCTTTACAGCATTGTGACAATGACCTGTGTGTGACAATCAACTATTTCAGACCTGGATTACCTACTGAGTCATTTCAATACATTTTAGTTCCTTAATTGTAGATTCAGTGTGAGGGGACCTTTTTCCTTCGAAGGGACATTGTGATAGTCATAATATTACTTGCTGCCCAATGGGGCAGTATTCGGGGAGGAAGCACAAAATTTTCCCATATGATGTGCATGCCCAGGTTCCCCAAGTGGGGCCCTGTGGGAACACAATGGTGAGGGACCAAGAACAAAACTGCTAAGGAGTATGTACAAATTTGTGGAAATAAGGATGAAACATTCACCTACTAAGGTGTTGGATGTGTGAGGCTAAAGGGACTACAAATAGACCTACCTCAATTTGATTAGTTGTCTTCACACTTCATATGTTACAAATAGTAATGAACAAGCATCTATGAAAAGTGCACACCAACTGCATGCAGAAGTGTTGTGTTTTGAAGAAATTATAGTACTTTCTTCCTTCAAATTCCTATTCTTAAGTTATCCACCTTTTAATTTTTAAGCATATTCATTCATAGGCAAGGAATTTCTGACCATAGAGTCCACTGGTACTAACAGAGAACAGTCCCTTCTAAAACACTGTCAAATATAACAAAGATCATAATGAGTGTAATTCTTGGCATTAAAAAACTTGCTGCCTTAATGGAGTATTACAATATAACTGGCTCTTAATTGTTATCTTATCGTGCATTAAGCAGAATAATTGTACTGAGTATGAACTCATACTCACTGTTTTGCACAATGCCTGTACTCATTCTAATGTGAGAATGGATTTGTACTTGTACTAGTACTCACGGATTTTGGAAGAGATGCATTGGGGCTAATGCAAAACTTTGTACTCACTTTCATCAAAAAGGCATGTACTAGTACTGGTAATGACTAACACTCCACTTGTAGTGTACTCATGATGATGTACTCACACTAGTTGGTACTACTATTACTTTTCTCTTTAGGGACCAGTACAATTCTTGGGGACACTTGCTATTCATAGGGTTCTTTTGTCATAATGGTTACTTTTCATAAAGTTTTTTTTTCATAAGGTTCATTACTCATAAGGGTCTTTATTCATAATTGAAAAAGAGTTTGTTGTTCGTAAGGTTTGTTATTCTTAAAAAAAGAAAAGGTTTGTTATTCAAAGTCAGAAAAAAAGTTTGATACTCATACTAGGAAAAGGGGTTTGATATTCATAAAAGCAAAGAGTGTTGGTATGAATAAAAAATAAATAAAAAAAAGATTCTTTGCCATAAAAGGAGAGGTTTGTTTCATATAGCAGATAGAAAGGCACATTTATCAATTAAAAATAAAACCAGGAACTGGCAAAAGGCTAGGTGAATCCTTGTATTGTGGTTTCAAATTGGCACAATTTTACTACAAAGTTGCTGTTGTGGAGCCTTTCAAGTGAACCTATTGGTTTATTGTGGTAAGCTAGTAGTTTGTAGCTATCGAGGTATTTGTTCATGGGTCAGTTCTGAACTTGGCATATCAATACAACTACATCCAGAGGGTGCACTAGACAGATAGATGTCTTTCTTTTCAACTAGAGGATGAGCTGGAACTTAGAAGAGAACGTTTTTCCCAGTTTGGGCTGTATTGTTGCCCTTATTGAGATTAGTTAATCCAATGAAAATCTCCTGTCATTAAAATATGTGGAAGTTTCGGGTGCGCTAGCATGTGTGTACAAACTAACAAAGTACCTTCTAATGACACACGTTAATAATCTTCACACGACCATTTGATACATTTAGTACTATAGCCTATCATTACTTAATAGTCTCACAGTACAGAACATGATATAGAGCAGTACACAAGTCCACAGGTACTGTATGTAGCCTGTAACTCGGAAGAGCACGTAACAGTACTACTGCATGTAAGTACTACTGTATGTACGTATCAAAGTGCACAGACTCAAACAGCATGTGAAAGTCACTTTACCCACACAAATAGTTCTCTAGTCCAAACCTACTAAAATAAGTACTTCATTAGTGTATGTCTTAAAATATTGACCTTTGACTGGATCTGCATACTTTGAACGAGGGGTGATCATAATATAGCGTGAGCCACTCTATTTTGTTTGTTTTTACAGAATGTACGATCAATTTTGACTACAATCATTTTTGGTAGTATTAATGAATTAGTTTTGACACTAAGACGGAATATGATAGCAAAAAAACAGCCGATCAAACTTTGCTATAGCGTAGATTCAAAGTTTTAAAAATATTTTTCTGAGGGACTAGATCGGAGACACAGACAGTCGTAACATTATGTATGCTGTGCGCACGTGACAAATGCACTCGGCCCATAAGTTTCAGTGAGTGAGATCATACAGTGTATGGTATGGGTAAACTAAACAACCTTTTAACTAGGAGCCGAGTGTCAGCACGGGCCTCAGCCTGCCTGGTAACTTGGGATCAGACCACATGTGATTGGAACTAAATTCTGTAATTATATTTTTTTCTTAAGAAAAGGAAGTCATGTAAATACTCTTTGAAAATTTTTATTGGGAGTCAAATACGCTTTGGAAATTATGACTGGCAGTCAATGTCCCTTTCAAAATTTTGAGTGGCAGTTAAAAACTCTTTTGTAAAATAAATTAATGAAAGCCCTGCATTATGAAAGGAAAGACTGTGATTAAATTTTATCACTACAGCATAAACATAAAATACATTGTCATTAATAAATCATTCAGTCTCAGCAATGAACTGTGGCAATAGCTTTTCTTCCATTTTATTACTGTGCATTATAATTTAGAAATGTTTATACATCATTTGAAAATGTGAAATTTAGGGTTAACACATTACTATGAATTTCAGAGCAGTGAATTTCTTTCAGCAAGAATCAAATTTCCAGAATATGAAATAACCTAGGTACCTGACTTTGAATCCCTTATCATCCCTATCTAAAAACAATGAAAAATACTTTGTTCTACAAATACAATAGTATTTTGTGTGGAATTGCACCATGCATTATTCTTTTGATTTTGTGGGAAAACTCACTTTATGTGTAGTTTAATTCAGTTTTTTTCCCTGCTTTTTGTGGTTAAACTTTGGTTTTGCTCTGTCACATTTTTAACCTTCCACATGACTTAAGTCATAATACTCTTTGTTGGCTGCACAGATTGTCGTTTTCTCGTTAACATTCCATTCAGGTCTAATGAAGCTGAAAAATTAACGTTTTTCATCCATAAAGCAGTTTAATTCTGAACTTCTTAAGTTTTGAATGCAACTGTTTGCACCCCTAGTTGGTAGCCAAAGCTGTTTATTTAGTGAAATACTTTTTGTAACTGACTTCCTTAAATGGCCTGAAACCATATTAGGTAATCTTAGTCATAACTTGTTTGTTGGATTTGGGTTGTTGGAGGTCAATTCAGGAAACATAACGATTTAAAGGGCATAAGCAGTCGACCAAAACGTAATTTTGAAACAACAGCTAAATCTCACAAATTGTATTCTTTTTTCTCTTCCAGTTATCGTTTATGATATTTCAGGACTTTAATACATATTGCATGTTCAAGGTAAACCAAGGAGTTACTCCTTGTAAATTTTACAATTTAGTGAGAAAGATAATGTCACAAGATTGTCAAGAGCCATTCATGAAACAGGGTAGCCTACTACTCAAATACAATTGGGGTGACTGCATTTTTCCTTTAAGGCTCCTAGTGTATCAGAGATGGGACTGAGACCATCAAGCCTTCAGCATAATGTTGCTGGACTGATGCCAGGGGATAAGTAGTTACAATTAGTTTGTGCTTATGTGGTGTAATCTGGGAATAGCCAATTGAAATTTATGTTTTGCAAACCTGTCTTTCAAGAATACATGAATATCTGACCTGTAGATAAACTTGTTTGCATTATTGGAAAAGTTGTGAGTACTTTATAACGTCCTCCTCTCCTTTTGTATTGCTTAGAAGGTAAATGATCATACATCACTCATGATTGGTTTACTGTCTCTTCAATTCACCTGTACAACCCAATCAATGTGAAATTTTAGTAGATAGAAGGCCTATCTACCCATTTAATGTGATTTCAAGTTTTTTCTGAGCCTTGACAGACACAGGCATGGAAAGCATGTGTGTGGTTTACATGGTACACATATGTAAGGCTGTGGTGGTTAGTTCAAAGCCAGAAACCGTTTTTTTGCAGCCCCTAAAAGCGGTTTTTAAATCAAAACAGTTTTTCAAAAAAGCACATTGACCTTCCATACTTACCGTGTAAGAGGTCTAGCCATGTTTAGGAAATTTTCAGAAGTTTTATAAAAGTTACCTCTGACAAATTCCCATATATTTTTTTTAAAAGGGTAGCGGACTTTGTGGCAAAAAAGTGTGAAATGTATGGCAAAATAAAATTTTGGAATGGAAATCAAACCACGATTGGTTATTGACCAGTTTTTTACAACAACCAGTTTTTGGTTGTAAGAAAATTTTGAAACCGAATCAAATCGAATCCGGTTTAAAGCGGTTTCAGATCAAAACCGGTTTTAGGAACAACAGCCTTACCCATGTGCACATGCAGTAGTTCGCTTACATAGAGTATGTTGTGCATGCACCAGTGGTACTGTTACTGGACTTTTATTGATGGGTCACTTTCAGTTGAGTAATGTCAGATACTTGCCCACTTGGCAGGCAAACATGTATTACTCCTGCACCTATGTCAGCTGCACTTAACATACCAACTTCTGCAAAATTTTGCAAGAATTCTTTGTCAAACTGAATAAAAACTGTACTCTATTCAATTATACGATCATAACAAACACAAATCATAAATAATCAATGAAAAATTGACTAAAGAAGTCAGATTACCATGCTGTTCAAATGACCAAAGTCAATGGGGATTTAATGTGTGGTTTCCTCTAGTTAAACCTCCAACAATTTTAAGAAATGAGCCAAGAAAGTCACAATTGAAATGGAGGTAATGACATAATGATGCAGCTTCTGATATTTGAAGGTAAATCGAAGTCTATCCAATATTCTATGTCTTGGCATTATTTGCCAGGTAACTGCTCACCTGCCAACTTTGGTATTTACAAGCTTGACATGATAATGTACTCGCAGAACAAGGCCCACATAAGTAAACATATCATGTAGTGTGAGTATGATTGCATTCGCTGTTTGTAGCTGTAAATCATATAGCCTCAACCTATAATTTATGATTCAATACAATCCAGTGGCTGGTGAAGAACTCTTAAAGAGGGAGGGGCTGGTAGAAGGGGATGAAAACAGTTTCTGGGACAAAATAGGCCACCTAAATTCAGTCACAAGTATTGCATCTTTTAAAGAAGTCTAAAAGTACACTAAATTTATGACTTTAGTTTACTTTTCTCTGAATTGATCTCAGAAATTAGTCATACAGTGACAATTTACGTAACCTCTATGAAGGACTTTGCTCTTCCACATGACAGTGACAATACTTCCTGGTTTGATAAAGGGGTAGAACCTTTAACCCTTTGCCAGCTAATGCTATAATGTGTGTGTGCTTGCTGGGCGCTGAAGCAATTTACATGCACAGAATGCCTACTGTTGTCGTTTTTGGGCCTACTGTAGTAACATTGGTCCTTTACTGTAGTGTAACATAAACGTTAGGCATAGGCCTAACGTTTATGGGCTGAATTTTGATAATTCGTATCTGTATTTTCATCTTCTGTTTCCTCTAAATCATCCACAGACCCGTCCGATATCGTTCTCCCTTCCTCACTCCCACCGGTTTCCCCTTCATCTCCTGAATCGAGTGTAAAGTGAATACAACAGATTGCCGATCTTCCGGTTTCATTCTCATGGACGTTGCCATTTTGCCTTCAATACCCAGCCTACATAGTTAAATGTTGTAAAATAGCTCCACCTTTTTTTGTTAGCTTTCATTTGGTAGGTAGGTCAAGGGTATGAGCATTTCAAAAGTGAGTGGCAGAAACACGTAAATGAATGTGGTTAGCGAACGACGGAATTATTTGGAACACGTAAATGTACGTGCTTAGCTGGTAAAGGGTTAAACATGTATGGGAATAGATCTGGTCATCTTGGGAGACTTTTGTGTGGTACTTGTATTCAGATCTACATAAGAAATACTCTGATTAATTTCACAAGGTTTCCCTATACCAACTTACCAACTCAGTGAGTAAGAAGGTGACTAGAAAGGCACCTTCTCCTTGTAAGCCCTCTACTCCAAGATGCAATAATGACTTGCCAGGGCCCTATGGGTAAAGTAGGGATTGGGGGGTCCCATCTACCATAGGATAGCAGTGGCCAATTCTTTTGGATCCCTGTTAGGTGGTGTCCTTCCTTCTTCACAGGATGCTGGCTCCAAATTGTCTTGTTTACATTTGCAGATAGAAGGTATAAATATTTGGGCTGGTGGTAGATTCCTAAACCAGGAAGTTTTGAGAAAACTGAATTAGCATTAGCTCTGAGCTGCCTCTTTAAAGGCAATAGGCAGTCGCCCAAAATTTCCTTTGAAAAAATCAGCAAACTCTTGCAAATCTCCCTTTATTGTATTACAAACCTACTTCGCCCCTCATTACCTCCTATTTATTGCAGTACAAGTACGTCTGAAGACATTTTGAACATAGCTTTTACAGACAGTAGGTAAAGCAAGGAGAAATTCTCCTTGAATTTCACAATTAACAAACAAAAATATTGTCACAGGATCAAAATAGGCTATTCATGAACTAGAGTGACAGGGTATACTAACTCTGATTGAGGTGACTGCATTTTCTCTTTAAATTAATTATACATAATAATTTTAGAGCTGGAAGGGTAAACATAAATGACCATAAAAATCAGTCCTTTAGGAAGGACCTTCATTTTGATTCCCAATCCTCCCTCCAATCCCATGTGCATTTTGTGCACTATAAGCCGAGATCTCCGGCATAGCAGCATAAAAATTCACTCAAGTTAGCATACAACTTGCGTACCATACAGTGTGGTGTTGAGTCGGTGTACAACTTACCAATGGACTACTGTGTACAAGGGCGTGGATTCATCTCCAAAAGTGGGGCGACTTTTCACTATACTGTCCTGGGGGAGGGGTCTAAGGGTAAGGGGTGTCCCTCTCCCCTTTGGAAAATTTTTGCTCAGGTAAGGTGGGCTAGGTGCAAAATGGTGCTACATTTGGTGCTAAATTTGAAT
>WURT03641334.1:0-19980 GCA_009936505.3 Holothuria glaberrima | reverse complement strand
AGAAAACAGGCACATTTGATAAAAATGGTAAATTGACATGGAATTTGGAAATCCATTTTGAAATTGGAACTTGTTATGTACATATCTAAGTATGGTATTGGTATTGTGTTGAACTTCTCTTTTATTTCACTGATCTATAAAGATGGGTACCATAAAAACTTTGATGAAACCTGCTACCAAATGAGTCCTTTTGTTTCAACCTAGTGCAATTCAGTTTAATCAATACCATTACAGCTCGATCCCCCTCTTGTAACTTTGACTGCAAACTGTTTTTCCTCTAAGCAAAAGATATCTTGTCTGTACTCGAGTACGCGAAGATCCATTTACATAGGGTGTACATAAAAAATGGAATGAATCAACCTATGTTCATAGAATAGTGAATATCACGCCAACTTACTCACTCGTGTCATTAGTTGACGTTGAGATGACGTTTCCAACTAGTTCAGAAATTTTGCATTCTTAATTAAGCAAATTCCGTCTCGTTCTGTAACTTTTGTTGTTTGGAAACAGAGAAGAAGCATGTCCCTTCAGTGCCACGGTGCCAAGATCATACAAAGAGCTGATCGATCATTTGCATTGGCCAAATAGGGATGACGTCACGATGGCCACTTCATGTTCGTCATTGAACAGACTCTTTCTGTTGCCTCGTGGTTTTCAAAGAATGGGTAAGATGGGAACCAGCGAAACTAGAATACACAAAACATGTTTTGTTATTAGATGCTATTGATAAGTAATCTATAATAGGCTATGAGGCTATTCAATTTATATAACGAACATGAAAAAGTTAAGCAGAGCTTTCACACCTGTTTCACAATTTCACTTTCTACACAAATTGACTTCCCTGCTTAGGAAGCTTAAAACAGAAAGAACAGTATTATATAAAAACATTTGCGTAAGAAGCTGTTGCAGACTGGGGGGGGGCTGAACCTTGATTCGGATCACCGTCCTTGGGGAGGGGTCTAACGGGAGGGGATGATCCCTTCCCGTTTAGAAATTGGACAAATTTTAAGGTAAGTTATTGCAGATTTTTGACATTTCTTACAGAAGAGACGAATAAGGGTTTCCCTTGGAAAATGTTTTGATATTTGAGGGTCCTTAGATTCAATGTGGTGCATCATTTTGGACAAATGTTAAGGGAAATTCCTTCAGGTATTTGACACTTTTACAGAAGAGACAAATAAGGGTTCCATTTGGGAATTTTCTGGATACTTAAGGGTCCTTAGATGCAATTTGGTGCATCATTTTGGACTAATTTTACCGTAAATTACTGCAGTTTTTTACATTTCTTACAGAAGGGACAAGGTTCTCCTTTGGAAAACTTTTGGAGACTTGAAAGTCTTTATATGCAATTTGGTGCATCATTTTGGACAAATGGTAAAGTAAATTCCTTCAAATTTTTGACATTTCTTACAGAAGAGACAAACACGGGTTCCCTTTGGAAAATTTGTGGATATTTGAGGACCCATAGATCAGTGTTCGCATAAAGGTTCGGGATTGCGCGATTCCCGAAGCTGTTCTCAACATCCACCACAAAATAAAATGCAAGGGGGAATTCCCCCTTTCTATATTTTGTTAAATTAAACTTTTGCATATTGAAATTAGGGAATCCCCCTTCTTACTGCAACCTCCTGGAAAAATTTGAATGCGGGATTTCCCACTCAGATTCAAATCGTTAGTGCTAACACTGCCTTAGATGCAATTTGATGCATCATTTTAGGACAAATGTTAAGGTAAATTACTGCAGAATGTTTTCACATATCTTACTGAAGAGACAAGTAAGGGTTACCTTTGGAAAACCTTTGGATATTTGAGGGTCTTTAGTTGCAATTTGGTGCATCATTTGGACAAATGTTAACGTAAATTCCTTCAAGTTTTTGACATTTCCTACTGAAGAGACAACTACGGGTTCCCTTAGGAAAACTTTTGGATATTTGAGATCAGGCTTGTAGTACTTGAGTGCGTACTCATACTTTCTTTTCATTTTTCTGTACTCGTACTTGTATTCGTACTCATGACTTTGTACTCCTACTCGTACTCGGGATTTTGTACTCGTACTCGTACTCGTAAATGTACTCATGAGTACATACATTCCAGTCCAGGATGTCAATATTTGTAACCTTCATTAAGTGCCCTAAACTTGTAATTATTTAAGACTTCCTGTGCTGACCAACTCAGACTATCTCAACAAAGTAATTTGTGCTGCATTAACATAGGGTTTAAAACAGGGAACTGTCTTTGAAGAAACTACTGCAGTATTAATCGCTTAGGGGTACCAAATAAGGATCACCTTATGCATGTAAGTACTTTGACCCACTCTTCAAAAAGAAAACGTCTTGCCTTGTGTAGTCTACAAGTATGTACAGTGTTTGAATTTACCTTGGATCACTATTTAATTAGCTTACAACCTCTCAAAACTTAATGACTACAAAAATATTTTTTCTAAAAGAAATTGCTTAGAAATAAAACACTCTAACAACCGGTTTCGGATAAGAACAAAATGCCATAGACACGGCTGTTGAATTATTCTTTACTTTCCAAGTACCACAGCTCAATACAGTGTATACCATGATGGATTCTGCAATCGCAAGTTTTCAATATAAAGTTTCTGCAAAGTTTTGATTTGTGCAGGAAAAATGGAGTTTCTTGCAAGTTGGACATTCGGCTTCCAAACCTAAGTTAGTATTCCTGCTTAAGGTCCGACAAAGTGAAGAAGGCAAAGCCCCTTTATAGCCGTGGAAATAATCATAACGATACACCACAGATAGCAGCATTTCATTTTCTACAAATTACAATATTGTTAGCACTTGGCATATAGAAGTCAAATGCAACATTTGGTTGTAATAGGTTTTCAAACGGACAAACAGTTAAAATTTAATGTTTAAGGGTCAAGAAGTTACTTGGCTCATCAGGTACCCTATATCAGAGTGATGAGTACCAGCGAAATTCACCTTCTCTTTTCAACTAGTGCTCAGAGGTTAACGGGGTAGGCGTGTATTGATTCCTCCCCCCCCCCAATTCTGCCCCGGGACAGCCATCTGACGGACCTAAGTGAGTCCCCAGTCTTAAGCCACTTTTCAAAGGCTGGAAGGGTGGAGGTGTCTTCCTCTGCCCTACTGGTTGACAGCTGAACCAAACAGAGTGGACGACTTGCTGAATGAGACAATTTCCCTTCTCAGACTACCAAATACCCACCGGGATCTTATCCAGGGACCTCTAGTATGCAAGGCAGTACACTCAGATCACCAATCCAACTCCACCCTCAACCTTAAAGTCGATTAAAAACAATTAAATTATTTAATTAAAGACAATAAAAGTCTTTAAATTACCTAAAAGACAACTGTATGTTGCTGCTGTAATACTACTCCGGCCTATACTTGTACTCATAAATGTACTCGTACTCGTACTGAAGTACATTTCTTCTGCACTCGTACTCGTACACATTGCTTTGGACTCGTACTCGTACTCAGGGGGTTTGAAAATCAAGTACCCGTTCTCTTACTCATGGCTTTGTACGCGTACTTGTACTCGATGCCTTGTACTCGTACTCATACTCGTACACGGGAGTTTTTACTGGCACAACAAGTCTGTCTGAGGGTCCTTAGATGCAATTTGGTGTATCATTTTGGACAAATGTTAAGGTAAATTACTGCAGATTCTTTATTTATTGTACAGAAGAGGCAAATGAGGGGTTTTCGTCCTTGGAGAGTGGGAGGCTGAAGTGTACTTCCACCCCCACAAATTTCTGGGATAGCGCCCAGGCCCCGCTTCCTACGCCCTTGTATAAAAGCCTAATTAAGAGAGGCCGGGGCGAAACCTCGGAAAAATTTTGCCCCCTAGAGGGTAGTGCGTTTTAGTATGACTTACTCCCTAAAACACATATCTCCCCCTGAGAGCTATCTTTTCCCCTTCAGTACCTTACCTTGTCTAGCTGCGGGTCTGAATATTTTACGGAGTAGAGTGAATGATACGATTCTGGGAAAAGATACCAGATTGAACACGGCGGTAAATGACTACAATATATTGCAGGAATTTACAACGTCAAGCACGAGATCTACCACTATTTTATAGGGAAGTGAAGGCTAATCTCAGGCACAAAGTATCAGACCCTACAAAACTAACGTGTATGGCGTACAAATAAAACTTTTATTGGTAAAGTGTTACTTAAGTTTGGTTTTCATTGCGCTTAACTAGCACCTTTGGTTACTTATCCATTGAATCTTTCATGTCAACTGTAAGGCTTACACAAGACCGTAAAAGCCTCTAAAAGCCACATGCTCCAACCCTTTTCCATTAATATTCATTCTCTCACAGGAAAACATGAAAACACAAGTTCTATTTTCAAAATGGATTTTCTACCTATATCTTGACAGTTTCTTTTTGCATAACTTCGTGCAAATTTTTGACAAAATTACAGCCACATACCTCATTTCCGTATGTTATTTCATAGGAAATGGACTGACTCCTTGTCGCACGTGCGACAAGTAGTAGGGAATTATTGGCAAAATGGCCTGTTTTCAGACAAGGCAGACGCCTCGTCGCACCTGCGACAAGTAGTCAGGATACAACCGACCGACTACTTGTCGCACGTGCGATAAGGAGTCGGGGGTTATTTGCAAAATTGGCACTTTCTGGGGTATTTCCGACATGAATCCCAGAGAAAACAGACATATTTCAAGAAAATGGTGAATTGACCTGAACTTTACGAATCCATTTTGAAATTGGAACGTGTTAAAACATACTGCATCGAAAAATAAATTGATAGCTGGTTCTACTATAATAAAATAGTAAAAGTGTGTTTTTGCTAGGTCGTTTAGTGCACATTCAGTGGTACAAGTACATAGATGATTTTTTTGACAAATACCCCAAAACTTCTGGGAAATTCAGTCTCTTTCTCCAGGGGGTGGCCCCTGAGCTCCAAGCTTGAATGACCACAGGTAGTCGGGTCACGGGATTTTGAAGGAGCGCTTTACCCGCAAATCTCGCGGTTTCTTAAATAATTCCCACATTGTTCTTCCGTCCTCTGCCTTGCCCTCTCAGTCCAAATATATTCAAAAGCTTCTGACAATTAAAGCTTTGGCCTTCGGAAATTGGTTTGGTATTTGCATCACAAAATTAAGCCACGTGACCGATCTGTTTACTACCTTAAGTCCAAATATTATATTCCCTTCCTTTTTTTGTCAGACAAACTAAGGTAGCATTCCAAGGTACATTCGGTGAAAGGGACAATTTGCTACAAAATTTTGGACACCATTGGGGTAAACGTTAAACAGACCCTTGTCTATTGCAATTACATCTCTAAATTCTAAACTCATTTACAAGAGATATATCCGTTATAAAAACATCAACCAACTCCTTGTTATTAATAACATTCCATCATCACCATAGTACATTCCATTGTAGTTAAGCAAATGCTTCACCTTTCAAGTTATCTGCATTCACTGTTTACACCTACCATACTAATCTGTATCTAGCTAAAATTTGAAAACCATTTAACATTCTTTGAACAGTGACCTCCACTTATAATGCAGGCTCTTTCTATAAAATCATGCCTATTACTGGGGGGGGGGGGGACTCGTTGGCCATGGCAGCCAAATGAGTTGATACTAAATTCTCCTCCAAGAAGGCAGATGACCTTAGCCACTAACACACATCTATCAACTCAAGTGGAGAGAGAGAGGGACAGAGAGAGGGAGAGGGAGACAGAGAGGGAGAGGGAGAGAGAGACTGAGAAAGAGACAGAGAGGTAGAGAGGAAGAGAGTGAGAGAGGAAGAGAGGGAGAAAGGGAGAGAGGGAGAGAGAGAGTGACATAGAGAGACAGAAAAGACAAAGAGGAAGGGAGAGAGAGACGGAGAGCGACTGTTTTCGTGTTCTGTTCTTCAGTACAGCTTAACCCCAAAGAACCTGTGGACATGGTTAAATTGATGATCATCTTTATTGGATGGCCATTTAATTAAGCTGAATCAGCTTGAGTTTGACTAACCGCAAGTTTTCAAACACAGGCCGTGTAGCTCGTGACCTTGCACCATACACTTACCTCGTTTGTTATGTAACACACATCTATTAACTCAAGTGGAGAGAGACAGAGACAGAGAGAGGGAGAGAGAGGCAGAGACGGAGAGAGGGAGAGACGTAGAAAGGAGAGAGGGAGAGAGGGATAGAGAGACACAGTTCTCGAAACCTCAGTACCCGCTAGCGACAGCCATCCACAGGTTGACCTCACAAAACCTGTGGACATGACTAAATTGTTGATCTTCCTTACTGGATGGCTCCTTCCCCTTTTCCCTGTAGTCCGGCTTGTATAAGAGATCCTCACTGTGGAACGGGCACGCAACCTCTCTTCAGTGTAAACAATCTCTGAGAGGGGTTCTTAGCGTGAGCTCGGTCTGGACAACCACGCTTCAGTGCAACCAAACCCCCCTGACCGGAGTTCTAAATGTAAGTCGGGCCTGTGCAACCACTCTCTAACTGTTAATTGAGCGAGGGCTTTAGTTGTATACAGGAAGGGGGTTGCATTCTCTCGGGAGAAAAAAAATATTTGCTCAGAAATAGGAGTGTGGGGTAGCCTTGGAAAAATTTGTTATAGTAACTAATTCTTTAGGGCTAGAACTTGTCATTTCCCTAAGCTATTTACCTGCACCGTTCGAACGGAAAGCTTACTGCATCAAGTTAATAACGTACAGTAGCTCCGTGGTTAATCTCCCTGGTTAATCTGAGTGAAATCTCATAGTTCTCATATATAGGGTCTGAATGTCTTTCTTAAAGGCTCTCTTCCTATAGTCTAAGCTACAGTAATTTATTAGTTAAACACGAAGCTCTAGATAGGATATGGTAAAAAAATTATTACGTACGTACGTACGTAATAATTATTACGTACGTACGTAATAATTTTTACTATCCACAGGTGTTGCTTATCTTTCGGGCAATACTTTTCCATTATATCCTTGGGCATGTCAAAATAATTATTTGCCAACAGTTTCTTTACTTGGTGCCTTGGCTCTGCTGAGACTTTAGAGGTTTCACAACTTTGAGTTCAGATCATCGTTTAAAAACCCTTTCCAACCATTTTTGGATAACATCTTTACTACCATTTTCCTTAATCCCAAAAAGACAGACTTCTTGTTGCTAACATTCTAATCAAGTCACAGAAAATCCCAGCTTAGCCAAAAATAGGCTATTGTGTGGTCTTTGAATGTGTATCAAGGCGGTTAGAATTATGGAGATTTTCTTAATGGGAAAATTCATGGGATAATTCCCTGTCCCTTTGGACAGTAATCTTCTTAGAGATGTTGCTAGGGACACCACAACGAATCTTGGCTGTTTTTTTTTTATAGGCCACTTCTTTTTTCCTACTCGGTGAAAGGACCTTTTTATCGTATTCCAGTCGTATAAACGATATCGTTCCTCCTATATCCGTGAAAGGAAATAAGTAACACAGAAGGTTGGTGAATTTTTAGGTAAACTGCAAAAATGATCCGGTGAAAAAAAACCCAAATGAGTTAAATGCCAATTAATTTATCAATTTCTACTGTGATCATTCATTAGGGTCATTTATTTTCTAGGAAGGAGGACATCATCGACGTCCTGGGCAAGGAGTCTAAAGGGAGTGGGTGTCCCCCTCCTGGTCCCCTTTGGATATTTCTTCTGTTTTCAAGGGTGTCTAGATGCAAAATGGTGCAATATTTGTTGCTTTAACCAGAGTTTCTTTAACTTGAATGAAGTATGTTTTGGTTAGTGTTCCTACCGGCGCCTATGACACCCTGCCTAAAACTTGACGTCACAATGATGGGATTCCCAGAGAGGGTAACATATATAATTGAAGCGTGTCCATGCTACCGGCGACTTGGTGCCAAGGTTTTTTAATACCTCATGTTTTGCCTTCCTACCCTGTCTCCGAACATGCGGCTGTCAGACAGTGGCACTGCTCGGTAACGAAGGTAGCAGACGCAGTACTCATCGTACATCAGTATAGGCACGTACAATGCATTTTGCGGTCGACACAAGTGAAGTATACGCAGTACAACTTGCAAATGCTGGACGGCGAATTTAGTCATAAAAGCTCTGCGCATTTCTTGATCTTATTAGCAGCTGTATACTCATTCAGGGTAAAATTCTTTACGTTTGGCGTTTTAGATGTTGAGCTTAGGATTGGTAATTCAAGGAGACCGTACTCACGAACAGACGACGGTAGGTGCCTCTTATCTATTTTAGTGTGTTTTATCTATGTCAGACGACTAAAGCCTTCATTCGTAATCGCCGCGCAGGGCTAGTAATGAATCCTGTTGCTACGGCAACGTCTTGTCACCTTAGAGTTACATTAATATTAGCTGCATGCCTTAGTTAAGGAATAAGTCGTGTTTGGCGAACCATTCTGTTGAACAAACGTTAACACAAGTAAAGATTGCTCAGTCTATGCCTTAGTGAGGCTATTAAGTAGGCAACTTTGTATCTCTTACCTTCGCTTTGCGGCTCTGAATGTTCAAAGTAAATAGGGGCTAACAATCCTGCCACTAATTTGTAACGTCGGCTCTTACAAAATCGAAAGAAAGGTAAAATATCTTTCTTGGTACGGCAACAAAGGTACAACTTCTGTTCCTTTACCTTTCGGGAATTGCGAGAGAGAATATACTTATCCCGAGTAACGAAAGGCACCAAAATATAGTCACCATTTCGTCGACTTGATGCGCACGGTGCAACAACTGACCGTCGGAGACTAACCCATTTTGGAACTAACTCTTGCTTTCGAATTGGCATGCACTGGACCTTGGCGTTAGGTCGATAAATACTTTTAGAGCCATAGCACGTAACAAAAACGCATGCATATGTACAGAAGTCCCTTATTATTATCATCACATATGTATTTGATAATTAATTATTACGTACGTACGAAGAATTATTACGTACGTACGTTTAATTATTACGCACGTACCTACTAATTTTTTTTATCATTTCCTATCTAGAGCTTCGTACGAAGCCCCCACCCCGACGAATATCAAGCATGTTTGATATGCCCGATTCGGTAAAAACGAGTACCGACTGTCAGATGGCCAACGGGTTAGAAACAATATTTTGCCTACCTTGGCCCAACCCGACTGCAAGCAGACTGGCTTTCAGTCGGGTAGTAGTCGGGTCAGTGCAGTGTGCGCTGCCCTTACGTGTCAGGCTGTAGGGCATATATTTCTTGTTTAGTCATACCTACCCAAGATTGGGTATTTTGTTTCGTACCCCATGTTGGTGACAGTCATATTTTATACACGGTGGCATAATAGTTATGTTTATGTAACTATGGTGGCATTTAGCCTGTGCAGTGGTGAATTACGGAGTGTATTTGTAGTTTGGAGCAAGAGTATAGGCCTTAATTGCTGCGTGGGGTAATTGTGCAGTTCAAAAACGTATCTTGTTAAACGTGTGTTGACTGTTCACTGAAATTGAAATCTCTGCAAGCCACCTTTTACTACTTTTAGAAACTAAATCAACTGATCAATTGTAAATGCTGCGTGGCATCACGTAACAATGCTTTTATGACATTTTACACGCGCTCCCTCTTTCCACAGTCCTGATACATGAAATATAGTCGTTTCATCAACTTTAGGGGTTTCTTTTCATAATTCTGGAATGCGGCCCTTGGCCTCATCCCCTCTTGTCTGACCACAAATCTGTGATCGAGAACAACTGATCGAGAGCTTACTAGTTACTAGCGTAGGATTAAGTTGGACCCGTATCATCCGTGAAAAGAGTCTGGTTTGTCACAACCTTCTTCGTGGCATGGCAATTGTCTGTCATGTATCGCAGACCTCTGCATGAAAAACATCGAAATGATCATACTGGTCACTAAAGCATGCTAGAAACAGAATTTTAAACAGGGGTAGGGGCGAGAGAAATGACCCTCCTTCTTGAAGACTTCCCCCAGGGAATGCTAGTTTCGTTGGGGGCTTATGCTAAAGAAGGTATTGCCCCGACAAGGACCAACCGACCGACAAATTTCTTCGATTTGCACTAAAGAAGGGCAAACCTTAATAAAAACCTAAATTTTCAATTTGTCTTCAAAGAGAATGCCCAAAATTTTCAGCGCCCTTCTGGCGCCTAAATTTTTGTACTGCCCATCCTTTCGGCAACCCGTCATTTTTTCTGCAGTTTACAGTTTACCCTCCCGTTGGGGAGATAAGCTACCCTCATGGGAAAATCATTTTTACACAAACTTGTGATTCAAAGTGCGAGTTCCAGCCATGTAGGGCGCCTGGAAAGCCATGGTCGGGCTGAGGTCAGGCTGAGGTCGGGCTGAGGTCCGGCTGAGGTCGGGCTGAGGTCGGGCTGGTCCCGTAGGACGCTGTAAGGTTGCAGGTTGCCCTCTTAAAAAACCTGAAGAAAAATTCGCTCCTTTAAAATTCCGCCTCTTTTTACCACATATACAGCTGAGGGACCTCTTACGTATGAATATGTAGCCCAATGCAAACCATAACATAATCCGTGAGATACACTGACCCCAGCCCGAATCAATTTATTGTCAGTCCAAATTAGCTAAAATTGTGAAAATTATTTTGTGGTTTGTCAACTTTCCATGTAATGATATTTGCAGATAACAAATTTAAGAAGAGGACTTCGGTGGACTTTCCCCTTGGATCCTCACCGGGGCCTTCTCCTTGGGCCCCACCAGGACCACACGAAAGAGCCTCGACGCCTTCAGGGGAAGGGGACACATTGTTTTAACACAACTCCTTCAAGATGGCTCAGTCCCTCATGTCGGTGTGTCCCTTCGAAAAGTTTGGCGACGCCTCTGAGATGAAGTTACCTGACCGCTTCATTTTTAGGGACTGATGACTCAAAGGGCCCTTTTTGTTAGTCACTGGCTGAACTTGAATGAACCATCAAGGCGTTCCGTACTGAGTATAAGCGGGGCAAGTGTGCGTATAGTAACTGCATTTCGACAGCATATACTAGTACCGCCAATCTACATGGACAGTATTTAATACCCTAGTAATTTCCTGCGGTTCACCACCTTGTTGAATGTTAGTACACGATTGAAGTGTCCACGTTAATCATTTAAAACCCTTCTTAATAAGTGGGCTGACAACCATAGTGCTGTATCTGCGTTCGTACAGAGCAAGTACCACGACCTACTAACGTGATCATTATTACCGTACGTACGTAATAATACTACGTACGTATGTAAACGTTCATACGTAATAAAACAATTTTACCATGTCCTATCTAAAGCTTCGTAGTTAAATCCCGTAACAAAAAGAATATAATTTTTACCAAATTATCACTAAAGTTTGTCTCTCTCATCCTGCAGAGCTTCTGCCTTCCGGCAGACGACAGCCTTTTCTTGCCTCAAACATGTGTTCCCAAATAGACCTTCAATCACACCGCCGTATACACCAGGCCAAGCCCTCTGCTTCCAGTACAGTGTGCGTTCATCCTGCAACAAGTCCCGTCCCTACAACCGGAAAGAGCAAATTAGCGCAAGTGCACGATCATCCAAGCCCAAGGCATTTTGCTAAGCTTTCGCTGGTACTCAACGGCGTTTTAGATCAGGATCTACAATCCTCGACAGAAGTGATAGGACAAACAAGCAAAACAAGCAACAGTAAGATCACCACCCCTTGTCTGCATCTCCTTTCCCCTGTTTTATGTTGCGGAAGCCAAATTTGTTCTGAGACTTCAACTTTGATACAAGAATCGGGGTTTGTGTACTCTTGTCGAGGATTGTAGCTTTGGGGGAATAACGAAATTTGTTACAGTACTTAGATTTTGAATAGACCTAAACACTTAGCGGTAAGCTACTAGAGTAACAATCAGTGTTTAATTCTATCCTTTAAGTTGTACCGTCCTTTTCTGCACAGTATTTTTGTTACCTTAGAATCACCCTTTATGTTACACGTCCGAATATAAGCAGATAAGCCTGGCAAGGAAGATGACAAGCTGCCAGCTGCGAAATTGCCATATGAATGTTCTCATGTAACGTCTTTACCCCCATCTTATACTTGCAGTCCCGTTTACAGCAGTATCTGAATGGGCGTTGCCAGACTATCTCAACAGCATTGTGGCAAGTTGGGCCGTTATGTGCCTGAATTTGGTTCGGCAAACGTTGTCATCAAAAGTCCACTTATACAGTATGAATAAAATGAAAAGCTATGAAGGATATAAAACAGGCCGGCTTTTATTTTAATCTATGATTACACTTGTTACCGCAATCATCTTATATGAAAGGAATGTTTTGTAAAACTATGATTAAAGGCACAGGTAACGCTTCCCCACTCAACTCCAAGGTAGGGTGCGTTTGTGGGAAAAGCTGGGAGGAAAAGATTAAAACTTCCAGAGGAAAAAACTTGAAATGAGGGAAGTATTGCTAAAATTCCTACCTAACCCCTGCCGAAGTCAAGGAGCTCTCGGGATGGGTAACTATGACATTACTCACAATTTTTAATCATTAGAACAGAGGCGGATTGGCAGTTGCAGTGGCGATTTGGCGATCATCTTTCAGTACCCTCGGGTTTAGGACTATTTGGGTCAGTTTCTGAAAATACCAACTTAGGTCTGTCACTGCACCCTTAATTTTTCCGACGCCGTCTAAAACAGCCAGTGTAAGCTCGCATTTTAATGACTGTATTGAAATATGCCTCTACTTGCAATCATAATTTGCAAATACATTTATTAATAGCGCGATGGGATATGACACTGGGGTCCCAGAGATTGATTAATTAGTATTGCAACTATCCATCATGTTAACACGTTGCACACTACTTAAAAATTTAGGACCGTTTGACGTAGAACCTACTGTAACTGCGGCTGTTTTCTATCAGTATAAATAAGCTAATATTTATATGAAAAGAAAACAATCCCGGACCGAAAGCATCTTTGTCAGAAATTGACGTAAGGTTAGATAAATACAAGTTACTGAAACAACACTCCATGTACCTTGCCAATTGCTTGAACCCAACTCGTTCAGAATCATAGCTTAAAAAAACAATAATTCAAAGGGCACCTAAGTTTTCGAAAATTTTCAAAGGGGAGGGGTTGGCTCCCCATGGCCCCCTCACTGATGCCAATTTTTTTAATTCCTAAAAATACGTAAATTTTGAAACACAAATTTTACTTCAAAAGGTAGCATATGTGGCATCAGATTGCACCTAACGACACCTAATTTTCAAAAATTTTCAAAGGGGAGGGTGACACCCCCTCCCCTTAGAAGGCCGGCGATCACTGATGCCCTTTATCTTTTAGTTCCAAAAAATGCGCATATTTTGTAACACAAATCTTACTTCAAAAAGGTAGCACAAGTGGTACCAGATTGCATGTAAAGACACTACATTTTTCAAAAATTTTAAAAAGAGGTGGGGTACCCCAGCATGGAACTCCTCACGGAGACCAATTTTAGTTTAGTTCCTAAAATACGTCAATTGTCTTACACAAATTTTACTTCAAAAGGTAGCATATGTGGCACCAGATGGCATCTAAGGACACCTAATTTTCAAAAATTTTCAAAGGGGAGGGTGACACCCCCTCCCCTTAGAAGGCCGGCGATCACTGATGCCCTTTATCTTTTAGTTCCAAAAAATGCGCATATTTTGTAACACAAATCTTACTTCAAAAAGGTAGCACAAGTGGTACCAGATTGCATGTAAAGACACTACATTTTTCAAAAATTTTAAAAAGAGGTGGGGTACCCCAGCATGGAACTCCTCACGGAGACCAATTTTAGTTTAGTTCCTAAAATACGTCAATTGTCTTACACAAATTTTACTTCAAAAGGTAGCATATGTGGCACCAGATGGCATCTAAGGACACCTAATTTTTCAAAAATTTTCAAAGGGCAGGGGGACACCCCTCCAATTAGACCCCTCCCCCAGGCCGGCGAACACACACCATACTGCATGCCCCCCTCCACCTTGAGAGAAATCCTGCGTACGCCACTGACTACAATACAGTCATTAAGATGCGAGGGTGCACTGGCTGTTTTAGAGGGCTTCGGAAAAATTAAGGGTGCAGTGACAGACCAAAGTTGGTATTTTCAGAAACTGACCCAAATGGCCCTAAACCCGAGGGGACTGAAAGGTGATCGCCACATTGCCACTGCAACGGCCAATCCGCCTTTGTTTTGATGATTAAAAATTGTGATTAAGGCCATAGTAATCCATCCCGAGGGCTGCTTGACTTTGGCAGGGGTTGTGGCAGGACGTTTAGCAATACATTGCATGTCAAGTTTTTACCTCTGTAAATTTTAATCTTTTCCTCCCAGTTTTTCACGCTAACATCCCCTACCTTGAAGTAATGACTGGAGGAGCGTTACCTGTGCCTTTAACCTTAGTTTTACAAAACATTTCTTTCATATAAGATGACTGAGGTAACAACTGTAATCATACATTAAAATAAATGCCGGCCTGTTTTGTATGCTTTATAGTTTTTCATTCTATTCATACTGCATATGTCGACTTTTGATGACAACGTTTGCCGAACCAAACTTAGTGACCCAGAGTTAAATTCCATTTGGACCATTTGCCCAAAACACATTGTACTCGACTGGTCTTGAATGGTTTCTAGTGGTTTTTAAATGGTTATGAATGGTGTCAACTGGTCTAAAACATGCAAATGGAAATCTCATCTGGTTTTATAACTAGTTTCAAATGGTCATAAATAATTTCTAATGGAAAACTGACCAAAACATTCTAAACCATTTGGAACCTGAATGGCTTCAAATGGTTTTTGTCAAATGGAATTTAACCTTGGGGACATAACGTCCCAACTGGCCACAATGCTGTTGAGATAGTCTGGCAACGCCCATTCAGATACTGCTGTAAAGGGGACTGCAAGTATAAGATGGGATAATGACGTAACATGAGAACATTCATATGGCAATTTCGCAGCTGGCAGCTTGTCATCTTCCTTGCCAGGCTTATCTGCTTATATTCGGACGTGTAACATAAAGGGTGATTCTAAGGTAACAAAAATACTGTGCAGAAAAGGACCGTACAACTTAAAGGATAGAATTAAACACTGATTGTTACTCTAGTAGCTTACCGTTAAGTGTTTAGGTCTATTCGAATTCTAAGTCGTTCAATTTAACGAACACTTAAATGAAAGCACGCGAAGGTAAGATTTTGAAAGTCAAGGAATTAAAATGTAACATGTTATTTCAGGGTCATTTGAATCAAATCGTTCTCATTATAAAAAAGTTTGCTATCAAAAGTAAGCGGCTTATTAATTTATTAACCTCCGTTGGCTAATTTGCTCTTCCGGTGGTAGGGACGGGACTTGCTGCAGGATGAACGCACACTGTACTGGAGGCAGAGGGCGTGGCCTGACGTATCCGGCGGTGTGATTGAAGGTCTATTTGGGAACACATGTTTGAGGCAAGAAAAGGCTGTCGTCTGCCGGAAGGCAGAAGCTCTGCAGGATGAGAGAGACAAACTTTAGTGATAATTTGGTAATAATTATATTCTTTTTGTTCCTGGATTTTAACTGATTAATTACTGTAGCTTGGACTATAGGAAGAGAGCCTTTAAGAAAAATATTCGGACCCTATATATGAGAACGATGAGATTTCACTCAGATTAACCACGGAGCTACTATACGTGATTAACTTGATGCAGTAAGCCTTCCGTTGGAACGGTGCAGGGAAACAGATAAGGGCAATGACACGTTCTAGCCCTAAAGAATTAGTTACTGTAACGAATTTTTCCGAGGCTGCCCACACTCCTGTTTTTTGTGCAAATATTTTTTTCTCCCGAGAGAATGCAACCCCCTACCTGTATACAACTGAAGCCCTCGATCAATTAACAGTTAGAGAGTGGTTGCACTGGCCCGCCTACACTAAGAACTGAAGAACTCCGCTCAGAGGGTTGGTTACATTAAACAGTTGTTGCGCAGGTCCAGTTCACACTACGAACTCCACTCAGAGGTTGGTTATATACACTGAAGGGAGGTTGCAGGCACGGTCCTCCGTAAGGATCTCGTATACAAGCCGGACTACAGGGAAAAGGGCACAAATTATTTACCGTTTCAAGCTCGTCTGACATCGTGGTTTATTTTGTGTGTTGACATGTTCACTTTATTGAATCATTTTGTCGACTTCTTTTTTGGCTGTGCATTTTCTCTCTCCTTTATGAATAATTCTGTATAAATTATTTGAGAGAACAATAATCCCAGTGCCTTGCTGTTTTTTGTGTCGTTAAGGAAAATCGAATAGTACTGGCGCTCTCCCTATATTCAAGCCTACTCCCGAACCGCACATATTTAGAGGACGTGTTACATAACAAACGAGATAAGTGTATGAAGTAAGGTCACGAGCTACACAGCCTGTATTTGAAAACTCCTGGTTAGTCAGACTCAAGCTAATTCAGCTTAAATAGCCATCCAATAAGGAAGATCAACGATTTAGTCATGTCCACAGGTTTTGTGAGGTCAACCTATGGATGGATGTAGCTAGCGGGTTCTAAAGTTCCGAGAACAGTCTCTCTCTCCCTCTCTCCTGCTCTCCCTCTCTGTCGCTGTTTCTCTCTCCCTCTCTCTGTCTCTGTCTCTCTCCACTTGAGTTGATACATTTGTGTTACATAACAAACGAGGTAAGTGTATGGAGTAAGGTCACGAGCTTCACAGCCTGTGTTTGAAAACTACCGGTTAGTCAGACTCAAGCTAATTCAGCTTAAATGGCCATCCAATAAAGATGATCAAAAATTTAACCATGTCCACAGGTTCTGTGGGGTCAACCTGTACTGAAGTCACGAGAACAGTCACTCTCTGTCTCTCTCCCTCCCTCTCTCCCCCTCTCCCTCTCTCCCGGCCTCTTTGTCTCTTTCTCTGTCTCTCCCCCTTTCCCTCTCTCCCGGCCTCTTTGTCTCTTTCTCTGTCTCTGTGTCACTCTCTCCCTCTCTCCCTCTCTCCCTTTCTCTCTCTGTCTCTTTCTCTGTCCCTTTTCTCCCCCTCCCTCTCTCTCCACTTGAGTTGATAGATGTGTGTTAGTGGCTAAGGTCATCTGCCTTCTTGAATGAGAATTTAGTATAAAATCATTTTGCTGCTATGGCCAGAGAGTTCCCCGCCCAGCAAGAGGCATGACTTTATAGAAAGAGCCTGCATTGTAAGTGACGGTCACTGATCAAAGAATGTTAAGTGGTTTTCAAATGTTAGCTAGATACTGATTAGTATGGTAGGTGTAAGCAGTGAATGCAGGTATCACACCTTTTGGGGCCTACCTACTAACTGGCATGTGACAGCACCAACCCCAAACAACGATAATGCTACATGCAAAATGAAAATTCTGGTTCTTTCCAGTCATTGGGGAAAGTGGCTACACGGAGCAGGATGAAATGGTATGCTAAATAGCACATACCTGCCCCGTAATTATCTGGTCACTAGTCGAAAAGCGGCGAACATATGCTATGTCCACCTACGTTCTTAAAGCTACTGTTCCCAGATGTTGTGGCTTTCTAACCTGAAGTACATCAAGTCAAACCGCCAGTGTTAATCTGACCGCACTACTCGAGACGACAAAACTGAACAGGGGCCCTACAATGAATAACACACCTCATCACACCCCCTATGAAACCGATATCTCAAAGAATTGCGATGTAAACTTGAACATATACCTATCATTTTTATCACTGTTCTGGGGGATGAATGACACGATCTGTTCTGGGGGATGAATGACACGATATCGGGGAGGGGATTGTTCCCAAATCCTTAGCCTGTTGACACCCATTGAATGCTTGAAGAATAATTCAAGAAAGAATAACATTGTAATTTCTGGGTATGACAACGCTTTTAATGGAGTGTAGACCAATAAGGGCTTTACATACATCACCACTGGTTGAGGCCTATTCCTTGGTCTCTCGCTAAACCGACACTTAGGGTTACGTGAACAATGAAAGACATTTTATAACAAAATTTTTGAATAACTGATCATTGGAATTTCTCTTTCTTTTCGATAATAAACCGCTATCAGTTGTCAGCTATCCAGTATTTTTGGCCATTATGAATGAGTGAGTCCAAAAATTTTCACTGTTATCACTTGATTTCGTGTTTAGGCAGTCCGGGAGATTCTCCGTTTTCGGAGATAGTCAATTGTCTCCAAAAACGGAGACAATTTTACCGCCATTTTTAAATTTACCCACAATGCTGTATGGTTTGGATAACAAAAACAAAAGGCTGAACATTTGAAACCCTTCTTGAAAATTATTACGTGCCTAGGACTGTTAAAAACATGCATATTCATTGTCCTAAATATCTTATCTACAATTTATCCGTGCACTTATTGGGAGTCCACGGTGTGCATTTTGAGAAAACACCGATTGAAGCATTGACATCTCTCAATGGCCCTCATTAATAGACGTAGTACAGTCGCCTCAGACACGGTGACCGTTATTGCGTGTGATCGATAATTCGTGTTCTCACAAGTGGAAGCAAGTGTACACGGTAAGTATTAGTTTAAACTAGGCCCTGCAGTAGGCCTACATTGCATTAAAAAGTTGCCAAGGCCGGCTTACACCATTTTAATTACTTACAATCCCAAATGTAGATACCGCAAGAAAAAGACACGAGTATAAATCCTGCCCGCGAGAAGCTCAACCCTATACGAAGCATCTACGTGTGCTACCAGTGTTAACGTTAAACACTACACAGACTATAGATATCTCCACTAACTTTAAAGTGAAGCAGTTTGACTATGCTGCTGAAGGAATCGTTATCGAAAGAGAACACAGATTAGCTTGCGACAACTAAACTCTTACACAGGGTTAGTTCTTACCAGTGTGGGTAATCTATTCACACCACAAATTATTTGAGACGGTTCTCCGTCGACGAAACAACTGTTTATTCGCTTTGTTAACCACAGTGGTAATATTACATGACAGTTCAAGTGTGTGTAAGAAGCGACTGTTAGGAGAAAAAGGCTTTGAATATTTATCAAACATTTTAAGTACATTGTCTCCATTTTCGGAAACAAGTAGTATCTCCGAAAACGGAGATTCTCCCGGACTGTTAGGAGATCCTAAAGTTTCCAAAAAATATTGGGTCGCAGAGTTGTGAGGGGGGGGGGTGGGTGCCCGTGAATTGCATCTGGCCCATGGCCTGATATGTAATTGCTCTTTTTTTCCAAGCGGCAATCTTTGATTCTGGCTGCGATCCTGGAAATGGGTTACCGAGCAACATGCCATGACCAGCATCTGTTTCAGTGACCCCGGAAACACTTTTACAGGCATATGTATATGACATTTCCTTTTTTTCTGGCGGCCATCTTGGATTTTGGCCGCCATCTTGGAAAATCCGATCAAGTGGGTTCCACGGATAAAACCAATAGATAGGTCGAAAAGAAACTCTACGCCAACTTTGGTACGTTTGTTCGGCCGGTAACGTTATTCCTGTTGTTAAGCCACCTGACTCAGTGGGGGTGAGAATTGCCTGTTGGCGGGCATTGAAGAAGGTAAATAAACTATGCCTCAACACAATCTAAGTGCATGGCTTTTCAACAGTTATTTTAGATCTCCTCACTTGTTAGATAATTTTTCCAACTTCTTCACTCCGAGTATTTCAATTACTAAACATTGTTTATTGGGGATGTAAGTAATTCCTATGATAAATTTATTGATATTTTTTGCAAGCACTATAATTATTGCTGTCCTGTAAAGAAGGTTGTGTGCAAAGGTAGAAAGTCAGATAAACCATGGTTTACAAATGGCTTAAAGAATGCATGTAGAAAGAAAAACAATTTATATGTGAAGTTTATAAGAAATCCTACTCTAAGTAATGAGCAAAGGTACAAGAAATATAAGAATAAGCTTACATCTATCTTAAGATTATGTGAAAAAAACTATTTCTCTAAACTAATTGAAGAAAAGAAAAATGATGTCAAAGGTACTTGGAGAATTTTAAACGATATCATAAGCAAGAAAAGTAGTGTTTGTGATTTTTCCGATACATTTGTGGATGAAAATAGAATAGTTACAGACCCCTATGAGATTGCTAATGGATTCAACCATTTCTTCATTAAC
>WURT03641293.1:0-19613 GCA_009936505.3 Holothuria glaberrima | reverse complement strand
AGCTCTAGGTGTGAGTATTCATATCTAGAGGCAGTACAATGAAGAAATAAGTCAGTCAGTACAATGGTAGTCACTTACGCAACTGTATTTGAATATGTGCATTGCATTGATACCACATTATAATGTTTATACCAGCTCTAGGTGTGAGTATTCATATCTAGAGGCAGTACAATGAAGAAATAAGTCAGTCAGTACAATGGTAGTCACTTATGGAACTGTATTTGAATATGGGCATTGCATTGATATCATATTATATTTACACCAGTTGTGGGTGTGAGTATTCATATAATATGTAGGCAGTACATTGAAGGTGACAAAATTACCTGTATCTGAGCACTGGTATTGCAGTGTATGGTAGTACTAACTTTTTAAGATTGTAATATTTAACACAAAAATTAAAAAAAAATTGGTATCGTGAGGAAAAGAGTCCAACATAAATCACTTACCTATTTCATGTCTTGAATGATTTCTGTTTTTGTTTAGTTAAATGGTGCTTGGACATGCATTTCTTGACCACACAATATCCTCTGCATCTTTACAAAGGTTGTTGTGATTTAAATATATGATGAAATAGTAGAAACTTTAATCCTTAATTGCAGCTATTTTCTTAATTAAACCATTATTTTTCTTTCCCTTTTTGTTTTCGAAAGAGTGAGAACGAGAGTCTCAGTTCTCAGTTGGAAGAAGCAGAGTCTAAGGCAGGACAGGCACAGAGGTCATCAACCTCTTTGGTGGCACAATTGGCAGAAGTACAGGTGAGTGGGACATTACGTACTGTCATATTCATACTCAGAGTAATTGCATATCAAAGTTGTGACATTAACTGAAATGTTTTCCTTGTTTAAACTGACCTGTTGAGAAAAAAAGCTTCAAATGTAGGGCAATATCCTAAGTCATGAGCTCCTTTGGTATGTTTTCTGTACTTTCAGTTGCTTTAAATTCCAGTTGTGGTATTCAGTAGTTTTCACTTGCAATCATGTAAAGCCTATACTTTCAAAACAATTGAATTCTTTAATCTTATAGGAAAGTCTTAATGAGGAAACTCGTCAGAAACTTTCCTTGAGCAGTAAGATGAGAGAATTGGAAGAGACAAGAGACAGCCTACAAGACCAGCTGGACGAGGAAGAACAAAATAGATCAAACCTGCAAAGACAAGTCACCTCTTTACAGACACAGGTTGGTAATGTTTTGTGTTCTTATTATGAATGAAGTGATTACAAAGGCTTGTCCAAAAGATTGCAATGCATATTAAAAAAAGGAAAAAAAGAAGAAAAAAGAACAGGTAGGAATCTTTTGAAAGTCTCTGAATTAGATGTAGATTGACTGTCTGTTCATACACAGGCTGAATGTGGTGTTGGTTCATGAGATAGTTGAATGTATTATCTAATGTAATTGTAATGGTTAGTTGCAGAATTGCAGTGCATGCTGGGAAGGATTGAACTTCAGCTGTACCAATAACAGAGACTGTCTGTTGTATTTTATTTAAGTGCCGGCAATCTCTGTCTTAAGAGGGGGTTTTTTGACATCAATTGCTTGATAAAGACATTGGTTTTGAAGATGGTGTCTTAATAGTCTTTTTAAATTGGACTGAAAATGGGGTAATAATGTGTTGTAGAAAAAGGAACAGTTACTGGAAGGGTTTGTATACATACAAAAATAGTGGCAGAATTGGTTTGGTGGTACAGGAAATCTAGCATGCATTGTAAGTATTTAACATCTAACTCACGTATTCATCTTTACCTATATTCAAAGTAGATATGCAGCTTTTGTTTTAATGATGAGGAGCTTGGTAACAATTGATTTGTGTTTGTGCTGGAGGTTTTTCTTTGTTCGTTATAAGAACAAGTAAGAGAACTTGTATTTTATACTAGTTGCAACATTGATATAAAATGCTTAACTTTGCTAGTAAAGGTAGACCTGTCTCGTATAGATTACCAGATAAATCTCTGTATTATTTTGAACTTGAAATATTGGTTTTTTTCTCCCTTAGGTGGTAAGGTATGGCAAGAGGGTAGACTTGGCAATTTATTGAAAAATCTTTCTGAGTGAGACGGAAGGAATTCCTCAAGTAACAATGTATAATGTTTGAAAAAATGAGAAAGAAGGATGTCTTTCAATGCAGGGTGTCAAATATGGAGAGTATAATTCTTTTTATTTGTTAATGAAGGATTATTCAATAATTTTGTTTTTAATTTTACAGCTGGCAGATGCGCGCAAGAAGCTGGATGACGACACCAAGAGCATTGAATCAGCCGAGGAGAATTACAAGAAGGCTGTGCGAGACAATGATGAACTCAACAACCGTATTGAAGAGCTCACTTCAGCCCACGACAAACTCCTCAAGACAAAGAACAGGCTACAGGGAGAGGTAACATCTCTTTCATTTGTAGTAACTTTTCTTTTTCACTGTTATTTCTGCTTTGTTTGTATAAAGAATTGAATGAAGTCCTGAATGAGTGCTGTGACCCAAAGAACATAGTTTGAATTGTAAGTAAAAAAAGTCATGGTCTTCAAGGCATGAGTAATTAGAAAGCAAATGTAACCCAGAATTCCATAATGAAATTGGAGAGTTCATAAGGAGCTAGGAAATGTAGTGGATTTTGAATACAAGCTGGTATATCATTGTGATGAATGGCCAAGATAATATCAACCATTACCTTGAACATATACTCTGTATATTGTATTGACCGACTTCATGCTCAAGTGGTTAGAGCATCCGTCTTGCAGCCAAAGGTCGGGGGTTCGAATCCTGGGCGGGTCATACCAAAGACTTTAAAAATGGAACCTACTGCCGTTGTGCTTGGTGCTCAGCATAAGCAATGGAGTAGGGAAAACAAGCCAGTGAGTCACAACTGGAAAAAAGGCCGTGGCCGGCTCGAATTAAACCAATTGGTTACCAACTGAGCCGTAAAACCTCATCTAACTAACTTTATATTGTATTGATAAGTTCAGAAGTGGTAGCATTTTGAAAATCATGAAATTTGTGAAAGTATGAGTGGATTCTCAAAAGTTCATTTAATGTAGGTATTGTGGGCTTCCAAGAGGCAATGGATTAAGTGTGTTTTAATCAAGAGTAGATTGAAGGATTGTAATGACTAGTGTTTTGCTGCGGTCTGTTACAGCTTGATGATATTACTCTTGACTTGGAAAAAGAGCGCAACATGGTATCGAACTTGGAAAAGAAACAACGCAAGTTTGACAACCAGCTGAGTGAAGAAAAAGCTGACAAAGAACGCATCCTGGCAGAGCGTGATCAGAAAGAAGCTGAGGCCAGAGAAAAGGAGACCAAGGTAGGATTTTAAAAGAAAAAAACTTATAGAAAACCTGGAGAAAATGTAAATTCATTTGGATTCCATTAGAAGGCTCTTGATAGGTGTAAAAAGAAACGTGACCTTCAGTACAGGTCAATTGTCTTACTCTAACATCAATTTTTTTTACTCTTAGTGTCAGTTTCTTTGTTTTTTGCCCATTTTGTAACTGAAAATCATCATTTTGGTAAATACTGGTCATTTGGCAGGATAGATGCAAGAGAGGGGTTGACTTAAATAGTGAAACATAATGGGTAGGGCCAGGGGAGGGTAAGGTGTGGGGGAGATTTTTCTCGGTATACGAATGGTTGAAGAGCTGTGGAGTAAAGAGTTGTATTTGCAAAACTGACTTAGTTACCCTCTCATCAGCATTCTTCCCCATCCCTTGATCTGAGAGTTGTCCACTCAACAGTTGCTGAGAGTAGTAGCAGTAGTACAGTTCAAACCACTGCATTAGTTTCAGACTTCAAGTTTTCATTAAGCAACTTCAGCTTGGTTATATTTTCTAATGGCATGGAAGGGGGTTTTAGTGAAAGTATTTCTTGAGATCCAATTTACATATTTGTGCATCTGGCATTGCGTAAATGGAAATCTTCATTTCATTATACCATCTAGTGCCAGCTATTACGTGGATATTGTGTTTGATATCTTCTCAGGTGATTGCTCTTAGCAGGGAACTTGAGGAATTACGTGACCAACTTGCCGAGAGTGAACGTGTGCGTAAGGTTCAACAGGGAGAATTGGAAGATGTCATGTCGTCCAAGGATGATGTTGGCAGGAACGTAAGTATTGATTATTATGCACGGAACTTTCTTTGGAAATATCTTGTTGTTGTAAGAACTGCAGAGACTCATCTTAATGAAAAATTTTCAAAGGCAAATCAACATGTTTTGCTGTACATTAAAGCAATTTTCATTTACTATCACGTGAAAGTGGGAAAGTGATCTTTGTCATAACAGACAGAGCATTAAAAAATGTAACATGAACCCTCTGAAGCTCATAGAGATTATTGTTCAAAATGAGTAAAATGTACTGAGATGAAGTGTGGGTATGGAATAAATACTTGCAATAAAAAATGACGGCAACATAAAATTAAAGTGGCTGTATAAAAAGCGACATGGAAAAAGGCGTAAATGTGTACGAATAAGTGTTACCCTCCCTTTTCCCATGTGAAAGGAGAGGAAACTTTTATGATTGCTGCATTGTTTAATTGATATATTTTCTTCTTCCCGAAGGTTCATGATCTTGAGAAAGCTAAGAAAGCTTTGGAAGCTCAGCTTGAGGAGATGCGAACCCAGATGGAGGAGTTGGAAGATGAACTCCAGGCTTCTGAGGATGCAAAACTACGTCTTGAAGTCAACCTTCAAGCTGCAAAGTCAAACTTTGACAGAGACGCCCAGGCTAAAGATGAAGAATCCGAAGAAAAGAGACGTACCCTCATCAGACAGGTTTGTGATTGATTCACACCGATGAAGAACATTTTGAATTGACACTAAGATTGGTGTGATGGTGGCATGAAGCCATTGCCAGATTGGCTTCTTAATTGATTAAACCAAAGTCTGATTGAATGTTAGTATGAAATGCTTTGGATTACTTTTAAGTATAGACTCTAGGTTCTCAACTGTGTGCGTGTGGGGGGGGGGGGAGCTCATAGACCATTTGCATCTTGTGACTTGCACTAAAAATGGAAGATTCTGGGGAGCCCTTAATTTTACTAATGAAATGAGCTGCTTAATGATGTTATGGCTACAGCAAAAGAATTGATAGAAAGTCTAAGTGGCAATTGACACTTGAGAACCTCAGGCATAGGGAGTCAAAGGGATATGCCTGAGAGGCAGACCTGAGGTTCTTTTTTCGTGACGTGTAAGAAGTTGGCTACTTTGCAGAGTATAGTAGTTGGGAATTCTTCAGATATAAGTTTTCTCATAATATCAGACATAGAGATGTATTTAAAGCCACAGAGAGATCTTGTGTAGCAGGTATCATGGTAATGAAATACCATAACCATACCAGATGTTCTCCTTGACTAATACAAACCTTTATTTTGTTACAGCTTCGAGAAATGGAGGCAGAACTTGAAGAAGAACGCAAGCAGAGGGGAATAGCAAATTCTTCCAAGAAAAAGTTGGAGGGAGATCTCAAAGATCTTGCTGGTTCTGTGGAAAGTGCCAACAAAGCCAAAGAAGACAGTGTTAGACAGCAGCGAAGACTCCAGGTTGGGATGAAATTTTTGTATTATGTTTTGTTCTATTTGGATGGTAATTATATCTCATGTGTCAAGTGAATATTTCTAAACAAGCCTACCCATTTGTCATGGAACAAAAAAAATTTTGTGTCCCGCCTGCAAAATGCAGCAGATTTCGGTTTTGGTGTGGGCGCACCTTTAGTAGAACATGAAATCTGGGAACTATGCATCATTGACTTAAATAACTCTCATGTGCACACATACATACAAACAAACAAACAAAAAAAAAGGTAAAAGATTTGGATTATGAAACCTATATATCATTGTAAAATAAGTGTTGAAAACAGAAATTTTTGTATGTGTAAAGTATTTGGGTAGGAATCAGAAATTTGCAATATGTAAAGAACTTTTCGTTCAAAAGACATTATCCAAGTGATGAGACTATGATGATGGTGGGGTAACGGAATTAGCAATAAGGTGACTTCTGTCGAGCATTTTTTCAGGTTTGAATTTACTCCGTCACATGTGATTGTCTTACATTTGTTTCTTCTCCATCCTGTCATTAGACTCAACTGAAGGAATTGATGGCAGAGCTGGAAGATGCTCGTCAGGCAAAGGATGACATCTTGGCTTCATCCAAGGAAAATGAGCGAAAACTGAAGTCTCTTGAGGCTGAAATCCTTCAGTTGCAGGAGGTAAGTGAAGCATTCTAAGGGAGGAGGCTTGGGAGGGAAGGGGGGGGGGCAAAAGGAAAACAGGAATCACTTCTGTGATTTAATGGTTAGTGCAAAAATGATTCTTTAAAGGTAGCTGTGTTCACAAAATATTTGTGTTAGAGATGGCCCAGTAATAGGCTTAGGCTGGTTACCTGCCTCTTTTTCAGAGCCACGACTCCTGGCCAGGAGTCCACTAGTGATTCCACTTTCCCTGAATTGTGACACCTGGGTAATTTTTGATACTGTCAAAAACATGCCCCCAAATCATATGTTGGATTTTAGATTTGTATAATTTCAAAGGTGTCAGTGAATGTTATAACACACTGGCTCTTTTGATGTTTTTCTGGCATGGTCAGTTAGGCACCTCAACCATTAAAAAGCCTGTGGTGGAAGCCTTATGGTGTACTATTACACAATTGTCAGGCTAAAAGTTGACAGTTAATGGCTGCTTAGGTATTATGTTCATGAGTCAGCTATGATGTCATTGCCGGATTCACAAGTCCTTCTGAGTTGCTATCAATGGGGCCTCAGGGACCTGACTTAAAAACTATTTTAATTACCAAAACCTACCCAGCAAGCATTTAGAATGGAGGGGATGTTCATTCAAATTTTGGAGAAATTGGTGGTGCATAAATGACAATGAGGAGATAATTTGCAGTTCATAACAGAGGGAAAAGATATCAGAAATAATAAGACATTAGGTATGTTGTAAGATTTCGCTTCCAGTATTCAAAGAATGTTAGACACCATCTTGTATGCAACAGGAAATTTGTCCCCAGCCATGCTTTGCCCCATAGATGCTATAGATGGTTTGAGTGGTAGCATGACACCACTGAGTCTCTTTCTCAATATGTTTGACCAATAGGATAACTCTGCATCAGAGAGACTGAGACGCCAGGCAGAGCAAGAAAGAGATGAGCTCCAGGATGAACTAAACAGCGGATCCAGTAAATCTCAGTCTATGCTGGATGAGAAACGTCGACTAGAACAAAAGATACAAGAATTGGAGGAGGAGATTGAGGATGAACAGGCCAACAATGACATGCTCCTGGAGAAAGAGAGAAAGGCAACTGGTCAGGTGAGGATTGGGGAAAAAATGATTGGGAGGTGGAGGGGGAAACTCTGCAGTATGCTACAATGGGGGTGGTAGGTTTTGTAAGTAGGGTAGGAAATCAGGAAGAGAGACAAGGGACAATAAATCAAGGAACTCAGTAGTCAGGTAAAGAGTGGGAGCAAAAACCCTGTTTTGACTACCATGAAGGTTTGGGGTTTGCAGGGGGAGGCGGGGGGGGGGGTGTTAGAGGGTAGTGGATGCTGTAAGGACTGTACCTAACAGTGGGAAAATATAAATATTACCTGTGTAGTAAAGATGGTGGTCAGGAGGGGAACAGAAAATAAAAAAGAGGGGTAACATTAAGTGGTGATACTTGTCTTGAAGCATTGAGCTCTTTCGTGGTGAAAGAATTAAAACTGATTCTCAAGTGCATAGAAACGACTGTGAGTAAAAGCTGAATGTTGTCTCTACCGAAAGGTTTTCATGCTTTTGATACTTCTAGCAGCCTTGTCATTGGCAGGATGGTAACAGTAACATTGCTCCATTGACTTCTTTTTGTACAGATTGAACAGATGACAAATGAGCTGGCATCAGAGAGATCTAGCAACCAGAGATTGGAGAGTGCTAAACTTCATCTCGAGAGACAGGTGGGTTTTTTTTTTTTTTTTTTTTTTTTTTTTTTTTAACATGATAAGTATTGCCACCCAGGATGGATCAATATATAAAAAAATTTACATTTAACTTTGTGTCATGGTTTACATGAAAATGGCAGCATCATGTGTTTAATTTACCAGGACATTATTTTTAATGAGAGATTTGAATTTGTATACCCTGTGTAAATACTTCATGCAGGTTGGGGGTGTATTGATAGAATTAGAATTCTGTCTTATTGTAAGATAGCACATTAATGAGGGGCAGCTTCCACACAGGCGGCTCTTATCTTGTGTGGCTTATCAACTCAGTCAGGCATTTTGGTCAGTTTTGTGATCATCTGAAACTATGATTAAATAGAACTTTGTATGACCCACCTCTTTATACACCTTGGAAAAAAACCCAAATGACTCTCTGGCAGAGAAAACTCCCAGGTTAAGAGCCACCATTCTGTACACCTGTATGCTTTGCTATTCCCAACTTTTGACTTAAGTATAAACATTTTGGAGCTATGGTTCAATGTAATGGCGAGGCAGTCATTAGCAAACCTGGATAATGTAGATGAAGGGAGGTGACTTGGGGTGAAAGCTTGTAGCCAATGCTGTCACTGAATTTGTGTGGAAATCATTTTCATAAGATATGCATAAACCTTGGTTTCATGGATGAGATTCAGTAGGTGGACCTGTGTCCACTGAGAGAGATGTCCTACACAGTGGCATCAATCTGAATGTGTGATACTGGACTTTATTTCCAACCGTATTTCAGAACAAAGAACTCAAAGCCAAACTACAGGAGCTTGAAGGTTCCATCAGCAGCCGTAGCAAGGCAACCATTGCTCAACTGGAGAGTAAGATTGCACAACTAGAGGAACAAGTTGAGATTGAAGCTAAGTGAGTACATCAGTCCAGAGTGCAAATGTGAAGGGGAGGGGGTGGAAAATCTTCAAGGTAGGGGTGGTGGAGGGGTGAAACTTTTGGAGGAACAATGTTAGTAATCTAAGCATAAGAATGAGATGGGCAGCAAAAAGAAGGGGAGGGGGAGAATGAGGAACAGCTTGATATCAAAGCTTTTTAGAGGTCCCACGGATCAATCTAGGTTCACATGGGTTGCAAATTAAAAAGTGTAATGCTACTCTCACACTTTTGCGATATTAAACACAATATGTAACGAACTCTGACATCACCTTTGAACTCTTGTCGTATCGTCCTTAGGCACGTACTAATCTCGTGATAAGCTCGGCATACATCATAGCACCTCAGACTACATCCTGAACAGGTCGTGCTTGTTGACAGACAGCCGAAAATTTTTAAACATTCTTAAAATTTTTGACAACATCTTGTGTCAGCACGATGTACACTTGTGTTTGTGATACAACGTCTTGTGTTGGTGACAAATCATGCATGACACGTGTTGTGACTACGATCAGTCAGAGCTGGTTATATAACGTACTTAACATCGCGAAAGTGCGAGTAGAATAAGTTGGGGAAAAGGTAGGAAATTTCAGGAGAGTACAGGTATTGTGACATAGGGCAAGGAAGTATAGAAATGGCTTGTAATAATCATGGTGTATATTTTTCAGACAAGTTAACCCAAACCTTTAGTTGAACACCTCGAAGTGATGTAAGATGGGTAGATTATACAACGTGCATTCATTCTTCTTTCTTGATCCACAGAGAGCGTAATGGTGCTTCGAGGGCTGCTCGTAGGGCGGAGAAGAAGATGAAGGATATGATGATGCAGATAGATGATGAGAGACGTATCGCTGACCAGTACAAAGAACAGGTCTGTAAAAGGCTGTGTGTAATGGTTTGTACAGTAGGAAAAATGGGTGAAACCTGGAAATGTTTGGACTTTTTTATGGTCTTGAATTCTTGCAATCTGAGTGATTAGTTTGGAAAGAATGACCATATGATCCAGAAAAATGAAAACTTTATAATTGTGGTATTTTAGATCATGTTGCATGTGCAGGTTGTAAATGATTGTGTCCATAGATGTGGGAATATATTAAAATCTATTTACATGAGGGAGCACTGAAGAAAAATATCAAACATGCACACACACACACACTGTACTGTGCTGTCTGATGACAACAATGAATGTTTCTGTGGTGAGTGTATTTTAGGTATTTTTACAAGATGGTTGGAAACACATCTAAAATAAGAGCATAAATGTTTTCTTTCCAGTAAAAGGTATTTTTCTTGGGTCTTGGAAATCTCTCATGGTCTTGAAAAGTCTTCAGTTTATCTGAAAAGCATGAGGACCACTTACCAAGAAGTGAAAAGTAAAAGATGGACAGGGCTGAATATTGGGCTTGCCTGGGGGACATTTGACCATGCACGCACCTTGCCATCTTCTTTAAAAATTTTCTTTAACATTTTTTGGGTCAGATGTTGGATTGCTTGGGTCATTTAGTAAGCCAGACAAGCAAGAATTTAAGTTCCATGCTGTTACTTGGGTAACTGGTACCTTTTCTTCTTACCTTGTAAGGCATCAGTGAGGGGTTTTCATGTAATGCTATCTGTGTAAACACTTAAACCCTTGCTACACCTATGCTTAGCAATTAAAGTCACCACTGATATGTTGTTTGGATGTGCAGCTATTAAATGCTGGTACATGGTAATTCTGAGTGCTAGTTCTACAAAGTGTATGTAACTTTTAAGAAAAGTGTGAACTTAGAGCTTGGAACATGTTCTTGTCACTATTCTTGTCAACTCTATTTTCTATCATAAATTTAGTTGGACAAAGCCAATGCCCAAGTCAAGAGTGTGAAGAGACAGTTGGATGAAAATGAAGAAGAGGTAGCCCGAGTTAATGCCAGCAAACGTCGGGTCCAACGTGATTTAGACGAACAGATTGAGGCTAATGAAGGCCTACAGCGAGAGGTTAATTCCCTAAAGGCCAAAGCTAGGTAGGTCCTGTTGACCTCAGGAACGTGACCTGAAGATGTCAGTTATATAAAATAATATAATAGAGACGTGCGACCTAGCCCGTATAGGAGGCTTTACTTAGTGTCTTGCAGAAGTATGGTTTGTTAGTTGAGGGAATACAGCACAGTGTTACATGCATTTAGTTAAATAGTATAAGGTTCATTATATCTTTTTCTATATTTCTATGGTAGTCTGAATTTTTTAATATCATATTGACAATTCTGGTATATTAAAGAATGGTATATGGTAGAAAAAGTTCAAGTAGTTAATGTACAAAATATTTTAGATATAAGATGGTAGAAAGTATATAAAAATATATACAAAAATCAGTGCAAGTCATTTAGTGGAAACCTCATTAGTTTTCATGCTGATTAATTAACACAGCCAAGTAAACTTTGCATGAAAGAAGTGCAATGGTTTTAAATTCAGGCAGAGCCCCCAGCCCTTCCCCTGCTCGTGAATTGCACCACCTTAGTATGCGAATACTATTTACAAAGATCACCTACTTTAGTGGCCACTCCTGTGTGCAAAATCCTTATTGTTAACTTCACCTGCACTGTGTTACAGATGTTTTATAGTGTTGTTTGGGACAAAGTCCTTGCATGGTGTGTTTTAAATTGTTCCATTGGCATAAATTTGGAACACATTAATTATGAGATCTGTTTGTTTGTAGGATTGAGGGTTAAAGATTATACAATCATCCAAATATTTTCTTATTCAAAGATGAGGCCTATGTCATGTCGTAAGGATTGTCAGTTGTTTATTGGTGTTTGATTTTTCTATTTTTTTCCCCTTTAGTGGTATTTAAATTCTTCTGATTATTGTTGTGGTAGGAAGACTTTCGGATGTTCATTTTTAAAGTTTTCACAAATCATTTGATGCCATTGAAACCATGTTGGTTTAAAGCACAGAACGAAGTTATGTGACCTTTGACCTTTATCTTGACAGTAGCAGTAATAAAATACGAGAATCTAGCAGTAATAAAAGCAAAGGACAAAACATGTATTAAAGGTATGAGAGCACACACTATGAAGCAATGCACTTGCATGAAAATTGCAAAGCTACATTTCTTTGATGGTGTATCAGTTTGGTAGACGACCAAGCCCCCTCCCCCATTGGAATTTTTGTGTATGGCACTTGTCATGAATGGAGACGGATCGTCCATTGTGAGTTATGGTCAGCATGGACATTATGTCCATTAGGGTTTTCTACATTTATTACGACTGTCCCTCTTTTCTCTATCACGTCTTGGTCCTTTCCAATATATAATAACTCTTTCAACCCTTTCCTTTACTTTCGTTCAAAAAAAAAAAATATGTGCTACAGTGGAAGGTAAACAAATACTTTTTCATTTGGGAATGGCTAACACTTACTCACAGTTTAACCTTTTGTTTTATTTGCAGGAAGTTTTGAAGGGCCACAAACAGAGTACTTATTTCAAAGCTCTTTTCAAAATATATAAACCAAAAAAGAAAAAAGAAAAAAAGAATCATTTCGTGGCTCGCAGACATTTCTGCCTGTATTACACTGCATGCATGTCATTCAATGCATTGCCTTTCAAAACCCCACAAAATTTGACGTCCAGTTTTAGTAAACCAAAAATGAAGAATTGATAGAAAGGAAAAAGGAAAACTGATTAATCATGCATTGTCAAAAATATGACATTTTGGGTTAATTGTCCCTATTCTTTGAGGCCAAAGCACTAAACCATGTCATCCATAAATGCTCGCTCACTAAAAAAAATTTGTTGCAATAGATGTAGCCTTTTTGTTTTTTTGTTTTGTCATTGATACCCAGTTCCTCCATTCTTTAAAGCTATTTATTTTGGTAGATGCGATACATTTTGTTTTGTTAATCTTAGTATCATGCCTGTGTTTGGACACATCCATTTTATATTTCATTTATGTTGGGATTATGTGGAAATCACCAGTAGCTTAATACCTGACAACAATTTGATGAGAAACATGGGCCTTGCTGAAGTTGGGGAAATTTGCTTCTGTTTCAAAATGTTTCAAAAAGTTTTGAAAAGTGTGAACTATTTTCAGGTATTGTAAAAAACCATTCACAGAAAACTCTTGTCTGGCTGGCTATAATTTTTGACAACAACATGTAGAAAACCAAAGTCTTAAATTCTGGTCTTGTGAGCATTTGAAGGGATTTACAGGGGTGGGGTGGGATTAACTCAGCCAATTCACAAAAGAAGAATGCTTCAGTAAAATTGCTGGGGATTGCTTAAAAGCATTGCATTGGCAATCTTGAACTATTATATTGTAAAAATTTGCATTCCAGCTGTCAAGCATGAAACTTAATTGTCCCATGTAAAATGCCAACTCCTTAAATTCTTGAAGTGCAGAAACTTTGGTGTCAAATTGATAATGGTTGAAAGGTGCAGTAGTGTCAAGAAAATGGGTGAACTGGATTCATAACAAAAATTCGTAGACTTGTCCAAAAAATAAGTTTAGGTTCTAACCCGATTGGCTAATATTTATGGGGTTTGTGGGTGGTGAAAAGTGACCATCATGTGGAGATGCATGAATTAATATATTCTGTAGGAGTAGAATATTAAAGGCATCTTGTGGTGCATTTATTTTTCATGTTGGAAAAAACCCATTACAGTAGTCAGATGCTTTCTTTTCAGTCTGCAGTATTGTTTAAATAAACTCTGGTTTTAATGTTTAAGTTGGTTTTCTGAGGATATATTTCTTTATTTTGGTAATGTGTTGTTTGATGGTAGCTCAGATTTAAAAGGTCTTGGTGATGTCGTAGGTAGTTATGTAAATATGTGCAAAGATGCTAACTGACAATGAAATAAAACTGATAAGTAGTAGTGAATGCTGCAGCATGTGACAATTAAGTGAAGGGAGCATGGTATTTTGCCACTTATAAATATCCCAACCTTGATTTTAGTTATTGACTGAATCATCAAAATGTATCTCCCCCTCCCCTCCCTCCTTCATAATGACTTCTGTATACTTCCCATGGTTACTAGACAATATTACACTAATATTTAATATAACGGACATAACCAGTAGTTAGACAGTCTCTCCTCTGATAAGTTTTAGAGACAGTTTCCTTCAGGGGTGTAATCTCAAGGATAAGTCTTTGCTGTTATTAAAAAACATAATGGGGGGGGGGGGATATCTTTGTTTTCCCTACCAAAAAATGATAATAATTTAAAGAGTAGCAGATTTGTACATTACTCTAAAAATGTTTGAAGGTAACACTGTACCACATATTGAATGTTAAATTTGAAAGAACTTTTCACAAGGAAGTCCCTTGGTGTTTATCTGATCTGGTAATTACAACTTTGAAGCTAAAATTGCTGTAGACTGCTTTTAGATTTGTAGAGTGCCTTGGCAAACACTTACTGCAAAAAATAGTAGTCAAAGGCAAGGAAAGAAAAATTCTGACTTTCTGTAACGCTGTTCTAGCAATAAATTTGTAATTCGCAGTGGTAACCTCACAGGGATTAAAATGTATGAAAGTTCCTCACTAGGATTGAAGTTCCTCAAGAGGATTAAATGTACGAGAGTTCCTCACTAGGGCCAAATGTATGATAGTACTGGAGAGCAAATTTTTTCAGTTTATTGCACCAGTAGCCCCTTGTTTTAGTTTCAATGACCACTACATCTTGGGGAAGATCCATCTGGGGTTCCTTGGAATTACACATTTCACTAGCATCTGCCTCCCGCATGGTTATCATTGTAAAATTTTGGTATGCGTGGTTGAATTGAATTCATAACATGTGATGTATCATCAGTAAAGAAGTTGTTGGAATGACATTAAATATTCTGAGTGGAAGAAGTTGTTTTGTTTTTTGTCGGGAAGAAAGTGGGTTTTATCATTGATTGCTGTTCAGCTTCAACAACACAAACATAGGATTTGGGAAAATTTGTGTAGTAATACAAATTGGAGTGGTAAAAATTTAAAAATGAAACAGCAAATTCATATCCTTAGGAAGGTTTTGATACATACATACATGCATACTTACCTTCATACGTAAGTAACACACGCACATACATACATTGGAAACATTTATAGCGCTTTTTCTGTAAAGGCTCAAAGCACTTCACAAGAGAGGCCTAAATGTCATCAAGAAGAAAGTTGCAAAAACAACTTTTTTTTTTTTTTGATAATTGCTTACCCTCAGTCCCTCCTTTTTCAGTTGACAATGTTGACACTAAATGAGAGGAGTAGGCCTGCCAAGACCACTGGCAGATCCAGGGCCTTTGGAGGGGCCAAACTGGGGGTAAAAGTGGTATGGGTGAGGGGTTTAAGGGGGGTGTGCCCCCTCCCTTTTGGAAAATTTGTCTATAACTGAATGCCCTCAGATGCGATTTGATGCAATAAAAGTATATAATTCTGCACTTAATTTTCTTCTAGTAAATTTCCGGAAACAATATTTTGACCCACCTTTGGGTGGGGCCATGCCCCCCCTTCCCCGGATCTGCGAGTGCCCAAGACTAGTTAAGATTATCCACAGACTGCATCACACAAGTTGTTCAAGTGGTCAGCCCCCAAAAAAGGAAATAACACAAACCAAATCAAATGAAGTTTGCAACTTAGTTATTACTGGGTAGTTTAATCTTCAAGAAGCTCTGCAAAGCGGTGACTGTGCTAACTACCTACCAGTTATTGTCGTTTGTTTGTGATTGTTGCCAGGGTGCATGAGATAATACTACAAGGGGCATGAAAAAATCGCCCAAGGGGGCATTAGTGAATGCTGCTTAGGGCATTAGTGCATGCTGTGCATTCTAGCATTACAATAAAGTAATGAAACATTCATTGTACAGTCAAGTCTTAACTAACTATGAAGATTGAACACAAGATGAAAATTAGCAGAAAACTGTGAAAGTTGAAAAAAATTTTTACCGCTGTTTTCAGCGTGTATTTCACAACCATACGATCTTCCATTGTTTATGCCTGCCTCCTTATTTTTTTTTTACCTTTTTGCTTGGCTTTCTGTACCTCTTTACTCATGCTTGTGCTGCAACTAGTCCCACCTTCTAATTCTCTTCACAGGACGAGTGCTATGACCGGCCGTTCCAGCCGTTACTCCCGGAGGGCACCCATCGACAGTGCCAGCTCGGCTGATGAGACCATTGAAGGTGCTGACGGGAATGACAATGCAGCGGAAGAGTAAATCAATTCGGTGGATAGTTGAGAATTTCAAATTCCAAAGGACTAAAGTTTTATTTTAGCATTAAAGGTTGGATTTGGGGACCATTGCTTTTGTAGGTTAACTATAGGAGTAATTGATTGAGCAAAAAGAAACGTATGAATTTTTCATCAAAGATTTGTGAAAACTTAAGGAAATGGAACATAGCAAGAAAAAAAGGTTTGGACATTTTGAAAGTGTGAAGCTAATCTTTAAGTGGTTTTATCACTTGTTGGTAATTGGTTGACTTGTTTCACTCCTGCCAATAATACATCATGAGGAATACCACCTACGTTCATATGTTTTAATATTATACCCGTTGAAGTAACATTTTGTATGCATTAGTGTGCATTATATCGTTGCCTTACTAAAAACTTAGTTTAACTTAAAAAAATGGTCATATTAAAATAGTAATTTGGGAACGATAGTCATTCCAACTAATAAATTTATATGAAAATTGTATATATAAATAAAATAGGTGATACTAACACAATCAGATGCTGTGTGGTGGCATGAAGTTGAAATTCATCACCATTTGAAATAGAAAATACCAGACAAATAACATTCCTTTAAGTTGACTCCATTGATCCCTGCTTTTTTTGTTTTTCGTAAAAATACCCGCTGGCTGTTTGTCTGTTGAATTCAAGTGTCTTCTTGCTGGACATTTGGCTGTACAAAACTAGAAGATTTTTAAAAAATAGCAGTATGAAAAAGGAGAATTAGAATTCCATATCTCACCTGTTTCTAGAGCAATACTTTCACATGATAAACTGTCAGTTGTTCCACAAGTATTCTTGTAACCTGTAACATTTGTGAAGACTTTTGAGTGTGTGGCAAGAAGCAACAAGACTGTCTCACAAATTTTCTCACAAAATTCTTGTGTTGAAACATTTAATATCTTGCCCATTTTTTCTTCAGATTCGTAAGAAGTGTTACCAGGATTTTACACAAGAAATACAATCTAAAAAAAGGAAGAATTGTTTTATACATTGATGACAATGATTTTAACTCTGGCAACAGTTGAATAATTGCAGTCCACTATTACTGTCTTCATAAATTCTCCAGTGAACTAATTAGATTGTCTGCTCTGATTTTCTTTTGCGATAAAAAAAACCACCGATCTCTGTGATCTCTGCAATCTCAATCTCTATCTCTCACTGTGATTGGACAGTGAAATTTTTCAAACTTGACATAAGAGTGAGGCTAATGACTGCTTAGCTTTATCAGCAATGATGATTAAGCCAATAAAAGCAGTTTCTAAGACCTAATTTTGTAAGTTGTTTTGCATTTATATTCAGTTGTGTATGTACACTCTCTGCCGCCATGTTAACCTATCAGAGCACAGTAGGCTACTGATAGTTACAGTAAGTGTTGGCAAAATGTTTCTTAGAATTTATCCAGCTAAAAGTCATCTACAAGTGCAGAACTACAGGATTCATAAGATGAGATGGAATGAATTTGTTACCCAGCTGTAGTGAAAATTGAATAATAAAACTTTTGGCACTGTGGTTTACTAAAATAAATTATGACAAAAATTAGAAAATGTTTTTTTTTTATATACTGTAATGGTAAAATGAGTTTTGAATAATTCAGAGGGTCATGTTTCATGTTTGTGTAGAATGATTTGCTTTAAAAGTGAGAATAATTTGGCTTAGGGTAAAGGTCGTGTGCGATCCTGCATTGGCCTACTTAACATTTCTATTACTACGTGATTGGTTTTAGCAAGCATCATATTTTCTGCTATCTGCTTATGAAAATAAAAATTTTGGGATAACAAAAGAAGTGTTGACTAATGGTTTTCTTGTCTGGTTTTGGGTTTTTAATATCAGGTTACTCAGGAAATCCTGTTTTGTATACCTTGATAAAATTAATACAGCATTTTCTTGCATTGCATCATTATAAGCAGCAATGGCTTTCCCAGACTCTGCACAGTGGTGGATGGGGAAGGGGGTGGCATTCTGCCAGAGGGGCACACTGACTTGGAGGACAGAACAGCTTTTGAGGTGCCCTGGAAACGTGAGGTGCTCCCTAATGGCTTGGGTCCAGGAGCCTGGCATAGGGCTCCTGGATGGGGAAGGGGGTTCCAGGGGCCATGTCTTGTGGGGGTCCTGGGCAAAGCTCTCAGAGGCACTGGGGTATTTGTGAGATTGTGACCATTGAATGAAGCATTTAGCTATCTCTGTGTAGTGTACCACAACAATCGCAGTTTGACCATCTTTTGTTAGCCTATCTCACAAATTATTCTGGTATTCAGTATTTCAGAAATTTTCAAGTACTTACATTCCTTATGGAGATAATACTACTCCATGGTCCCTGTTGTAGTGCGTGGCTCTTCCTTCATGAGGACCCAGTGTAACAAAGTAACCCTTGCAAATTGTAAGGCGCCGTCAATATTAACGGACGTTAGCCTATGGAATAAAGCTACATAAGTATCTTCTTATGTTATTAGATGCGCGTTAAAAAGGCAACAAATATCGCAGTCTACAGTTTTTGACCATAGAGTTGGAATAATAGTTGAACAATTTGGGAATTGTATTGGATTGGGAGGACTCTTGGCCTCAAAAGTACCATTGCTCTTGAAAATACATGTTGAAACAATAATTCTGGAATAAATTTCCCACTAAAAGCCTGTCCACACAGGATGCGTATGCGTTGCGTATACGTCACGTCACTTACGCATCCTTCCGGATACCTTAAGTCGCGTTCCTGTCTGTACAGAATGCGTCGATTCCGATGCGTCACTTCGAGATGCAGTGTGTAGTTTCCAATAACAATGCATGCTGATTGGGCGAGAAAAGTTTATGCAGGAAATAGCAAGGTTCACAGTACATATTCAATAAATGTCTGGTGGTGAGAACCCCCCCTCCCCCTCTCCCTCTCTAGTCCCCCGAATGAGACTGGTATTTGAGTGAAACATTTAAGTGAACCTCGATGAAAAACGAAAACATCACACTGAACATGATTTTTATGACAAAATACGCAGTACGTATAATGGCACGTATGACCCTCATGAAGGAAGTGCCGGTAATTTATATATCAGCATTTTACATATTTATATATTCTCATGTATCGCGGAATGCCCCTGTGCAGTAATGTCTGGTACCCTGATTACTCCTCACCACCCCACCAATGAACACAACTGTTTTCCACTACCGAAGTCAATAATATCGTGAGGGTGGTAGGTACCCAAACAATCATACGCGTATACATTCTCAATGTTGAAAAAACGGTTTTTTTTTTTTTTTTTGGTTTTGTTTTTGTTTTTTTCAGAAAATGAGCTTTTCTCGTTTTATTGTGATTTTGAGCTCAAACATTTCACCATTTGCTTCCAGAAGCCTTTAAATTGCATTTTTCGCCCAGGGGACACCCCTCTCCTCAGACCCTTCCCAACCCTCTTAATAAATCTCTGACTACGAATTTAGCTGCAATTTCATTCGAATTTGACCATATACGTCCTTGCAATGTGATGACACTGTACGAGTGGAACCTGCTTCAGGATTCCTCAATACTGTGGCCGGTTTTCCTTCTTTTGTGATGTATGGAAACGTTAAGGTGCCGTCAAATTACAAACTTAGTCCCTATATTATCTTAACATTTTGCAACAAAATGATGAA
>WURT03641282.1:0-19985 GCA_009936505.3 Holothuria glaberrima | reverse complement strand
TCGTGGAATGTTGTTTACATTAGTCACGGCAGGCCAGCTGCTAGCTGTCGTCTTGGAATAATCATTCCCAGAATGCAGTTGTGAAAGCGCCCTCTTTCTATTTGGCATAAGGTCTATGAGGAATGGAATGTTGAAAATTATCTGGCAATGTTTTTGTCACAAAGATATCAACAGGTATGGGCTAAGAAGAAACATATACGTGTCTAGCATTACAAGAGAAGATGCCTTGCGATAAGATAAATTAGAAACCTTAACTTCAGTTTCCGAATGGTTCTTCTTGCTGATATTCTCATTAGCTACTTGAAAGGTGTGTGTGTGCGTGTTTCAAGGCAGTTATACCTTTTATTATAGTGGATGTTTCAGTAGGAAGTAACTGGCAACATCCGAATTATTATTTGTTCAATGCCTACAGAAGTTCTCAATTGAATAATCCATTTCACGCTGTGAACTATTCCTTTAGCAAGGTATCACACAGATTTTTAAAATATAGTCCAGGAAAATGAATTAGGGCTAATTACGTACATTTACGTAAAAATGTTGAGTAACCGTAGAAGTGTTTATTCCTGCCATATGTTTGATAAAGTAAGTACTCGGTAATTGACTTGGGTGAGAAAGTTTGTACATTTTTATATTCATTTTGACATTTCACTTCTGTGTGTTTATTGGAAGTGACCCCTCCTGTGTTTTGAAAGAACACTTTCATATAGTTGTAAAATTAGAAGGACAAACCCAGTGCAGAAAGTATTAATGTATAGTTGAAGTGTAATTTAAAAAATTGTGTAATAACGCACATTGCTCTACGTAGTATGCTTTACCGTTTTACTGATCAGTTGGTAATAAGCTTCTCTGTGATAAGTTTCAAAAATTTTCCATGCCTTGTTCAAATGCTCTTTTTAAACGTGTTACGATTGTGGTACAAAAACTTTCATGTCCTTAAAATCATGATTCAATGAGAAATCATGTCGTCAGCTCAAAGTTTCAAATTTTCAGTAAATGATGCAACCTTCATAACATTTGTAGTGTGGGATATTTGGGGAAGTCAAGATAGTGCCAGAGTTTAGTTTTGAGACTGAATGGTTTCAAAAAGATGACCGATATGTTCTGTCTGTGGCATGTTTATGAAATGTAAATACAACAGTGCCGCCTTATGACTTTTGACATGAAAATCCACCTTTTGTTGTTCATTTTTTATAGTAACCTGTTCAAGTGACCGTTGTACCACTAACAGTCTTCTTAACAAAATAAGTGAAGTTTACATCCCTGTGTCAAATTCGTGCAACTGGTCCTGCAAACTATTCATCGGCTAAAGGGCAAAGAATGCATTTAAGTGCACCAAATTACAGCAAATGCAATTTACAATAAGTGACTGCGTTTCGTTGAAATAGAAGCAGTTAAATTCAAATTGTGCCTTCAAATATTTGCCTCTCTGAATGGACAGTTGAACTATTATAAGCTTTTTTGGAATAGGTTAACCCCCTTTAGTTTACGTATATTACTAAAGTTAAGCACTGCTAATTATCTATATGCCTTTCCACAAGGCTCTCCCCTTCTTTTACTCAGACCCTAAAAAAAGGAGTAGGCACATGTTTTACTTCATGGCTTGCAATAAAGCTGTTTCGATGCAATCTATCTTCAAAATGTTGAAATAAGCCATTTAATGAATAAAAAATGTAAAATCTGGCCTCCAATTTTTTTACAGGGACGTTTACTATCATTTAGCCAGATCCCTCACTTTTATGGTTTTGCTATTTTCACTTGAAAAAGGTCTGATCAAGGTCCCCGCCCCAACTTTTGAGAAGCTGTTGAAGCTGGTGAGATATAGGACACTGCTTCTTAGCCGCATGGGAAATGTACAATGTTTACTCCGTAAAGCTTGTGCTTAGGGGCGAAGCGAAGGTATAATTTTTGGGGAATGTAGAGATCATGTTTTGCCGACAGATCTGGTGATGCGTAAAACGAGCGTGTAGCGCGAGCTTTAGTGGGTGGGGTAAAGGGGACCGTCTTAGGGCCCCTATAGTGGGGTCTAGGGGCAAAGCCCTGGTGGAGGCCCAGGGGGCGAAGCCCCCGGAAGCTCTGAGGATATAGCATATTTCTGGGTAGAAACGTAAGTCCCAGGACGGGTATATTTTGGTTCATAACACATTATCCAATGCAAAGATTTCTAATAATTTTAATGAGTTAGTCAATTCCTCCAGTCATGCCACTATACTTCAGGAGCTGAACCTGACGTTCAGAATTTGAACACCATGCGTTCAGTATATGAACACTAGACTCGGCAGGCGCTCAAATCAGGGGCGTTGATTTGATTTTGGAAGTGGGGGGACATCTGGCCTAAAATTTCTCTCCTTTCCTGGTGAGGAGTCTAAGAGGAGGGGGTCCAGAGTCAAAATGGTGCCAAACGTTTCAATATTTGTGGTTACTATCAAAACTGGGGGTCTATTTCATTGGCCAAAGGAAAAGCTGCATACAGGCTCAGCCAGGGGGTGGTGCTTGTATTTGCCGACATTGGGGCAAGCACCCTTACTGGGGGCCAGCTACTCTAAGCCCCTAAAGATGCAATGGGCTGCTGAAATGATCCGAAATCAAAATATAATTCAAATTAATATAGTTTTATTTAAAAAGAATTCATATTTTTGCTTTCATTAAGAAAATTTGAAAAAGTTTGGATTTTTTTCTAAAAAAATTTGCCCACCAAGACATTTGATGGGGCGACTGCATGGTCTTGGTCGGGGAGTACATTCTTCATCTCACCCATTAAGGCTCCCAGCCGAAACTGAAAAATCTGTTTTTTTTTTTTTGTTTTTTACTTTCAACGTATCTTTGCCACGATAGTGAGGTTGAAAAAGTATCTTCCAAAGAAAAAGAGGTTAGAACTGCATTTACGTGTTTCTTTAGAGTCACGACTATAATATTTGTGGAACCTTTAACGTTGAATAAATCCAGTACTTTTGAGATGACGAGAGTAACAACTAGATAGAATTGGAGATGGAAGCGTGTATAGCGAAAATTTATCGAAGTTATAGAAGAATTGTCATGGAACTTACTGCCTACGGACCTGATAAAGATTCATGTGGAATATTTTCTGAACATATCAATGTCTTCACCACTACTTGCCTGCGTGTAGTGTTTTGGTTACCTAACTTTTTAGTACTAGGTCACAAAAAGTGGGGAGTGAGGCAAATGTGTTAGCATCCCCTCCTCTCAAAAAGGGGAGGGGACAGGTCCCTCCGTCCCCTCCCGAAATCGATGCCCATAGTTCAGATACGGTAAGTGCTCACATAGACGTCCGGCGTTCAAAAATGGTGGAAAAAGTGTTCAAAATCTTAACACTAGCGTTCAAAGGATGCTTCGAACGCCAGGATGCGTTCCAGTGGCGTACCCAGGATTTCTCTCAAGGGGGCCATGCAGTTTGTTGTTTGACCGCCGTCATGAGGGAGGGGTCTAAGGGGTGTCCCCTCCCCTTTGAAAATTTTTGGAAAATTAGGTGTCCTTACGTGCAATCTGGTACCACATATGCTACATTTCGATGTAGAATTTGTGTTAAAAAATATTTACGTATTGTTAGGAACTAAATACAAAAATTGGCATCAGTGTTAATGATGCGTTCTATATCTGTTACATTTTGGTGTTCAAAAGTTGAACACCTGAGTTTGCAGTGAAGGGGAGACATTATTTTTTTCCCAGGATGTTTGTGGGTAAATCTGATCCTCAAAAATTTGCAAAATGCATTTGAAGTCAAGGTTAGAGTTTAGAAAACGGGCTAAGAATACAATTTCCATGGATTATCGGGTGCTGCTGATCCCATGGTTATAATTAAAGTGGGGAATAATTTCCAGAAAGAGGTTTTTCAAGAATGTCATATGACCTGAAATATAGCGCGCCTATACGGAAGCTTTAATTCCCTTTCTTTCCCCGAGTTTCCAACGGACTTGGTCACTCGTCTAATTACACAGACGGCCGTTGATACGGCCTTCACATACATGATCAATTTGCCGAAAGGCCTTTAACTTAAATGGGCCAATTAGATGAAGAGCTGGAAATCGAAATAGGCGATAACAGACTGGCCCCGAGCTCCCGTTCTCCTTTTTTCTTTCTATTCTCGGTCTTCCCTTTCACTCCCTTTCTTCCCTTCCCTTTCCTTTTCCTTCTTCCCTCTTCTTTTCCTCCCCCCTCTTTACCTCGTCTTTTTCTTCCCCTCTCACCTTTTTTCCGACAGACTGAAAATTTGCCGAAGGCGACCAAATATTGAGGGGGGGGGGTGACGGCCCTGCTTGTGCTGTCTTTAGTTATCCTTTAAAGGGCAATTCTCTTCATCCTAGACAGTTCCATTTCTCCTTCCTAATGGGTTTTAATGGGTTAATGGGTTTGTGGTATTGTTTCCGTTGTGGTATACTATCTGAGGAAGATTGTCAGCTTCTACAACAAAAAGGCATCCTAAGAGCATAAAACGACTAATAATGTCAATGGTAATCATTTTAAAAACTATAAAAACGTGGAATATTGCTCCACTAGTTCCTTTTAACCTTTTTAAAACATGTCAAGTGTAAATCATTTCAGTCACTCATCTTAATGACGACTGAGCTGTCTTCGATTGAAATGGGTACCTCCGATAGCAAAGGAAAGGGTTTCCTCGAGAAGGGTATAAAATAGTTAAACATCAATTTCAGAAATCTAAAAAGTTATGTTCCACATACGCTTCTTCCACGTAAGCTATAAGCCATCTTTAATTGAAGCTTTTTAAGAAAAAAGGAACAAATCTTAACTTTTGTGCTTCTGATACATTTTCAAAGAATATTTTCAATATTTGGATAAAAACGACAAAACATGCACCAGCATACACGATCAGTGGGACAAAGACAAAAAGCCGTTTTCGGGACCAAAATATCTTTATTAAGATGCAACGACCTTGAAAATACAAACAACATACCCTGTTTTTTCCTAGAGATCATACAAGTAAGTGATATGTTTTGAAAATATATTCGAATACATTACACAGGAATCATATCTTGAAATAATGAATCGAATAGATCATACAAATCCTTTTGGTCAAGATGAACACTTTAACTACTTGGTATACAGACTTATCATGCATACGAGAAAGAACCGTAATATTTTGGTGGAGACTCAAAGTCATTTGGGGTCACTATGAAAAACTTGTAATCCGCTTAAAAACACACTGTTGGGAGAGCAACGACAGAAATTTTTATACTGGGTCTAAACTTTTTTAATTTTGTGAGGAACCTTTCTATTGCTTTTGATGGATGTCAGAGGTCAAAAAGGATAACCTTGTTGTTTAAGTGGCGGTGTGGAGTCCGTCAGGTTCGTTATGCCCTCAACATTCAAAGAAGATGGATGGCTGCTGCTGCTGTTCCTCCTTCTCCGAGGTTAAGGTTGCTGCATCTGAGACTACAACTAAGCAAATACAAGACCGACATGAACTCTTACTGGCGTTACTTACTCGCGAAAAGAAAGTGGTTGTTCCAAAGACGGCTTCTTTTCTTTTCTTTTCTGTTTTCAGCGACTTTCTGATGAGGACCCAAGTTTGGGGCGGTATTTATACTGGTGAATGTTCGCACGAACGCTCGTACGAGTGATCGCATAATCGCACCACCGCTCTCATCCAACGCGCGTCAGCTCGCACGACCATGCGACCAATCACAATGTTCTATTGGGTGGTGTCACCCGATCGCAGTCACTCGTGCATCACTCACATGTAAACGTACGTCCTCTCGCTCGAACTTATGCGCCGGGGTCGTGCAACGGTCGTTTCTAGACGCTTCTGTTTTACGACCTCTGTTGCATTTGTGAAAATTCTCTATGATCAAGTGCGATAGAAGAGGTGTCTTTTGCCCTGTCAGACGACTAAATTTTTGCATGTAGTCGTTCGACAATTGTGAAAGGGGCTTCAGCAGCCTTCAGTGTGACATGGTTTACAGCATACTTTTTCCAAACTTCCCTTAACTTTGAGGCGAAGAACTGAAACGTGAAAACCAAGGGTTATTCCCAGGGAGATTCTGCTCCTGGAAGGAGCTACGTCCCCGAAGGACACTAAAAGTTAAAGTGACCAACCTATTGACCCTTAGACTTTTACATCATGGGCCTATCATTCCTGGCCCCGTTCTAGGATGGCTGAAGAGAACAGGTACAACACATGATCTGAGCCAAAAGAAAGCGATGATTAAGATGGTTCATAGGTTACGTTGAAGTAGCGTATGTAACACATAACTTTTAAATCTATTTTAATTTTTTGAAACCTTCTCGTATTGAGTCGATTCAATTAGATCTTCATGCTTTTGAAGGACTGCAACAAAACAAATTGCACATAATGGTTTCTTTACAAAATCCAATTAAGGAGTATGAAGTCGAAGAAATTAACTCATGTGGAGAGTAAAGAAACGTTCTAGCTAACTACTTAAATGCAGTGGGGTAAAGAAGAACAAACACGATAGAAAGGAAGTCGCTAAAAGTAGTTAAACACTTTGATCAGGTAGGTTATTAACTTTCTTTCAGCACTTGATACATAGAAACTGAATTGACAGGGTTAATACTAAAGCCTGAAAAACTAGCAAATATGTCAGTTTCACGTTAATTACATCGACAGGAGCTAATAATTGCTAACTGGTTAGAATTTTTAAAGCATTAACAGGGAGCTGTTTCGTAATACGCTATCTGCCAAGTATGACAACGTCAAACAATAGGGCCTACTGAGTAGACAACCTGATAAACTAGTTGTCCTGGCTTCATATGCTATCAGTTTTGTCAAGCCACATGCTGCTGTGGATATAGAGGAGAATTTTCCGGTTTACCCACTTCCCTTTCGGCTTTTATTTATATATTTTAAAACGATGCCAAAGCTGCACTACAAAGTTTATGTGTACTAATTTTGACTGCAAGAAGCCAGGAAATACCATTTTAAGTGTCGTGTATAATTTTCCGTTTAGCCCCCCCCCTTACTGTATGGGGAAATCAAGCAGGTGATGCGCTTAGCTTTGAATTTTGCCCTTATGGAATAAGATTCATTTCCCTTCCCCTCTAAAAATCCTGGATCCACCTCTGAAATATAACCTCTAAAGTCATGTTATTCATATGTGCTTACATAGTAATGGGAAGATAGACTAAAAAGTGCCGTAATTCTTTCTTGAAAGTTACAACAGTCAGCAAAGTAACAAATTTTATAACTTAAAACATGAAAACAGGGTGATGTTTACCTTCCGAAGCTCCATACAATATCTTCAAAGTGTAGTTTAAGCTTTATGCAGTTACATACCTTTAACAGTTTACTACCTATGGAATTCATTTTGGTGGATGATCTAAACTTGATTTCCTTAAACTGATAAATGACACTTCGCATTAGACAAGGGCTAGGGTAACTTTAAGAGCATTCACCCCGCCTAAAACGATCCCACCCAATAATTTGTGGAAACCGTGCTGTCCCCTGAAGATGACTCAAGGAGTAGTAAGTAAAAAATTCTGGGTCTTAATTAATCCTATAAACTTCATGCATATGACATCACAGCACAGAAAATAAGCGGGCGTCATTGCAACTTAAATCAACAAAAACAGAAAGCTGATTTGTGAACCGGTAGGATACGCCTGCAATACCACTAGGCCTACTGTACGTGTGAAGGCGTGAGGTGTGCTTAGTTTTTTTCCCGTCATAATGACCTCGCATGACGTCAATGCATATTACCGTGAAAAATCAGTTGAATGACAAGGGTGGGCCTGTCTTATGGAACCTTTGATATTGCTCCATACTCTGCAGGGCCCTTGAATTTCGCAATACTTGTCTAGGGTTCAGAGTAAAAAGTAAATTAGGCCATGCACGCACGTCATATATTACACGAAAATGAAAGGAAAACTGTCCGCCACACTGAAATGCAAAATAAATGCTGAACTATGTTATTGACAGAATGGTATTTAGCTCTTTTAATTCAGTAGAAAAATTGATGAACGTTTAACAGCTTCATGATGCATGATAATCACACAAAGCAAATTGAAATCGAGATAGAGGAATTGTATAAACAGTATGATTCTAGCTTTACGAAAAATCCATCGTCTTAAACCAAAACAAATTCCTGGCCAATTTCTAGTTCAGTTCTACGCCATATGACAATGGTGCATATCATAACTTGATAGCTCTCTCATACATGTAAAATTTATGATTCAGGTCACTGCTGGAAGTCACTTAATAATAAGACACACCTTATAATATAGCTGACTGGCTGACCATTTATTCATAATCCATGGCACTAATAACAAAAAGAACCTTAATTGAAATCCATTTCATAAAACTTCCGAGTCCACTTTTATATGGACTCGATAGAAATACCACCTGAACAGTTCTAGCCCATTTCCAGCCAAGTCCGTTTCCAGAACCTAGTCCCATTGCTGGCCAATTCCGTGTCCAGTAATAATGGAAGTAAGAACTTGAGAGTTACAGCTCCACTGATACAAAGCATTTCAAAACCCAATAGCACGTCATTAATGCACATGGTCACGTGTTGCATACGTATCTTTGGCGATCTTCCCATATACCGGACATCAAGCACACAGGATGTTTGACGCAATCTGCTTTTAGAGGGATTTTCTGTGACGTCAAGCAAGTGGGAATGCCAGGCATGAAGGGTAAAATCCACACGCATGACACGTATTTACAGCACACGCGCACTGCATATAACCATAGATACTACTTAGACATAAAGGACACTTACCCTTCAAACCCAAAGGGACGCGCGATCACGTGACGTCGGTGAAACGCCACTATATAGTAACCAAGGTTTTCCATGTACACTCCCTCTACCTGACTATGAGAAAGGTTGCTAAGTGGGCTAGTAGATTCATTACCGTAGGGCCCAAATCTTTCCTCGAAGGGGAATTTCCGCGGAAATCGCAAAATGGGCTTAAGAAAACGGAAAACGAGGTTTTTCAAAGTTGCAAAAAATAAATCAGGAAACTAACTATCAAAATAATTGTTATTAGTTATCCGAGTGGTTTTAATAAATACAAGAATAAATTGTTTGAAAAACATTGTTTCAAATAAAGTTATCCCTTCTGTAATGTTATAGTAAAACACAGAATCCCGTAATAAAACCATGACGAAACAGACCCTCTACAACCACACGGTTGATCGTGGGAGTATTTTTTTCGTATAGCCACCGAAGGGAATTGTGCCGTACAGCATTATATTCAGGCATATCCTGTAAAAATGGAAGGTTTATACAGATTTTTGAGGAACAATTACAACTTTTGAAGATGTCTTAATAACGTAAACGGAAGAAACCGGATTCTGTCATATATAAAGAAGAAGAAAGCGGAATTCAACATTTACAAAGAGGAAAACTTTGAGCTCGACATTAGTTTTACAGCCCGGTCAATATTTTAAATCATTTTCAATTAAAAGCCAAACACTTCTGGTAGTATTGAAAGTTCGTAAAATAACAAATGGCGGTTATCTGCTTTCTGTAGCAATCATGTTAGAAGATTACCCTCTGGCCCTCTACTTTTCGTGTAACTCTTTGGTAGGGCTGGGTACTTACCAACGTTTTTAAAATGTAAGAAGATATTTATCAATACTTCTCCAATCTGTTATTTTGAATCTGTAATTCGTATGTAAATGGACTCGTCCACGTCATATAATAAACCAATATAAAGCTTTTCACTTGATGAGAAACATTCCGTTTGGGTCATTGCCTTCCTTTTCTGCAATTTATTCGTACCTTTTGACTTGAATAATTCCATGGTAAGAACCATACTTAACTTTCATAAGAAAATCGTTTATTTCCTTCCCTTAAACTATAAATGTCCCTAGCCAGTGATCAAAAGACCAATTTATCTCTAAATACAAAACCGGTTTTAACATTATTTCTTAAACAGTTAATAGCAATATAAATACCGTAACCTAATCCACATTACAACTAATATCATTAATTACTGTGGCGCCTGAAAACCATGATTGAACCTTTAAAAAAATTACTTCTCTAATGACAAAAAATGATGTACCAGAAGGACAAGTGATGAACATATGTTCCCGCTTGCTTAATATGGGCCAGTTCAGATTTATGACTGAGCACGTACAGTGGCTTCAGGTCATAGGGGGTAAGTAATTCATGTGCTGAGATAAGTGAATTGTGCATTTTGCATCGTGCCCAGCAATAACTCTAAAATGTCTTTGGTGTTAAATTTCGTAAGAATTTACCTCAAAGTACAGTTAGAATATTGTAACTTAGTGAAACGTATAATGACATTGACAACCACATTCTATACCCATATGACCTATGACGTGAAGCCACCGTGCATGCATGCGCAGTAAATAAAATCTGACCTGGCTTATTGCCTTTAATGAAAGATGGTTTACAGCTTAAGTGGATGTAGAGTATGAGAAAGGAAACATATCAAACTTTTAACACCAGTTTTTAAACTTTATTAAACCCTTCTTGTGAGAATCCATTTCTTTTGCAGAAGTATCAAGAATAGACGAGAAATCAGTCTTCAGAAACAATGTAAATTTGACATGGCCTGAGAAAAGTAAAACGAAACTTATTCAGCAATATTTGATGTTTTTCACAGCTTAAAATAGTGTGATCTCGATTTATGTTAGGTTTAGTTTTTACCGGCTCTCAGGATGCTTTATGTTATAAAGGTGACATTCTTTCTCAAATATTATTATACAACGGAAACCAATATGCATTAAATGCTCATTTATGTAATTTATTGCAAATTGCCTAAAATGTGCTCAAAAGGTTTAGAACAAGATTTCTCTAGTTACATTCAAAAATGTATGGAGCCTCTCCAAAGAATTTCTGTCTTGTATCTTACATCATCCCTTTATAAGTCAACAAGCTATATACTTCTTGTACATGACAGGAATTAGGCAGCAATGGTTTTAGATTACAGCGCCACCTGTATGGAGTAAATATTTAACTTATCCATGTGGTTCAGGGAGTGTCATGTATCTCAAGAACCTCAACAGTAGGAAGGGGACATGAACTTGACCAGACGTTTTTCAAGTGCAAAAGTAAAAACATAAAAACGACGGATCTGATGCCATTGTTCAGTTTACTGTTAGTGGCACCACACCATATAGTACATCGGTGAAGCCAATAAGGTATGATAATAGTGTGGTGAATTTGCCGCACGATTGAATGCGCTAGAATTTGTTTCATGCTTGACAAAGTTCACCCTACTCAACTTGATTACAAATATATAAAATGTATTTGCCATAAAGAAAATCTTACTTGTACTCACCTTTAAGAAATTGTACCTTGTCGATCTACTAGAACAGCTTAACATCAAAATGAATGTCAACTAGAGGTTAAAGTTTTGTCAAACATCTTTGTATTGACATAAATACGCACACACACACAGAAGATAACGTTATCATTTTGAAACCAGTTAATGCCACCAATAAAGTCTGAAAGCTTCCCTCAATTCCAAATTATACCACTTATGAGTTACGAAGGTTGCATTATTAAATTAAATTTTGACACCTTGGGCTGACAATATGATTTTTTATTGAATCGTAGTTTTAAGAACATGAACATGCACCACAAATGTCATACTTAAAAGTAGGGAATTTAAACAACTTATTGTAAACATATTTAGGAACAGTTCATAAGAAACAGGCCGGTAAAACGGTAAAGCAGACAGAGAGCAATGTGGTTTATAATATAATCTTAAATTTCAACCAGACCAATGCATTGGCACTTTTTGAACTGGACTGAACAGCTCAACGTAAAATTATTCACAAATTTTTCATAAGTCTAAAAGTATATTCAAAGTGTCTTTCCATAACTAATAAAGGGGATACTTACAATTATTAGTATAAAGTGAAATTGAGAAAACGTGATTAACATGTGCAAACATACTCACACAAACCAAATAACAAGAACTTACTTTTTAAATATATCATAAAATAAATATTCAAACGTTACTCAACATCACTTTGAAGAACTTTATTTTAATAGGTCTAGATTTTGCTAACCATATATTAAAAAAAATCTCTGTGCTATTTTCTTGAAGGAAGAGTTGACAACAAGAAATACACAGTTGAATTTAGAGCATGTTCTATAGCCCTTGAAGGAATAAGATTTGGAATATCATCATTCCCGTCCCTCAGAAGCATCCACCAACAATAGATATTATTGGTGTCAAGCACACAGCCTTATACAGCTAGTGAGAACATCTTCAAGCAAGGAACGTTCGGAACCTTATAAAGTTTATATTTCTCATCTATCTTATTGCAAGGTCATTTTCTTTGTTATGCTTCACACGTAAATGCTTCTCGAAGGCCACACGTTTTAATAACTTTGTGACACGAACATTGGAAGATAAGTTTCCACATCCCATTTCCAATGATTTTGTTTATTGCAGCATAAATACATGGATTGATTGCTGAGTTTATGATAAGTGTGAATTATCGTAAACGACTCGTAGAGGAGGGACGGGAAATTAGTGTAAAATTTCTTCAATCTGGAAGGGGGTAAACAGCATATTAGATACACAGATACTAGGATAAATAAATTGCGAGAAACTATTCGAAGGGATTTTTACGATTGTTGTTTGCGTTCAGGATAGACTGTCTTTGCTGGATGCAGATGGCACTCTCTTTGACTTTTCGTGATGACAGGTTGGCAGTTCCGGGATTTTGTCAACATTCCCAGTTTCTACCGATTTCATTGTAACTGCATTGCTGGCAGAAGGATAGTTTGTTTAAAAGAGTGAAGTCTTCTCTTAAGTAATCGCAATAAAGGTAAAATTCATGAACAGTATGCCGGAAAACGGTAGCAAAAATGCTATAAATGTTTTACTTAAACTCCTGACACCATACGACAAGTTTTCGTATCTATTTTATACAGGCCGACAATTCCGTGCAATTCCTAAACATGATTCACTCTATCAACACGTTGTCTAAGTACATTTGATAAGGGGTGGCGAAACTCCTCTATTTTTCCACACTGTTTAATAACATTTCATAAGTTTACTTTACATTAAGATCATATGCGTAGCAACAAGTGGGGGCAAAGCAGAGGCAGAGGTTGTGTTAAGTCAAGGGCTCAAGCTTAATTCGATTGCTTGCACCCTTTTCAAGTTTTAACCGTCTTTCAGCCCGTGCGATATCACTGCAATTGTTTTCAAGTAACTTGTCAAATATGTTTTTTTACTCCTAGGAAACAAAATGTTTGAAACGCTGTCATTATCTGCACTAGATGTGAGTGAGAAGGATTATTTCCTTCATCTAGGAGGATTTTTGAGCCAAAATTTATCTACCTTAAACTATGCGCAAAATCTTCGCCAAACTTTTAGGGAGAGAGCCAAGTGGGAATCACCTCACATAACACATGTGGCTACGGGCGGTTCACCCTCGTGGGCAACTAAATAAACCTACAAGATGTTAGAGAAAATAAGAAATTTCAGTTGTTACGGAAATCGTCCACTTTCACTCCTGATAATAATTGTCAACATAAGAATTAAGTAGTAATATCCCTTGTGGAACCCAGAATAGCCCCTTAAAGCACAATTTTTCGCAAAGCATTTGAAAGGAGTCCCTTGGTCAGAACAAAGGTATGTCTGGGACAAATTAGCTCTCTTGGTTTTCCTTTGATCATTTCAAAACATAAGTCATCATAATAACGACCCTTAAAGATCTTCTTTCATGTAGCCAAGTGAAATTTAAGGCTCGCTTCAAAACTTGTTTGTGGAAAAAGGTTAAAATGGTTTTCCTGAAAGTACAAGTATCATGGTTGAAAGTAAGAAAGTTTAGTAGGTCTAGTAAAATGCTGTCTGACACAATTATTTTTGCAATATGAAAATTTTCTCTGACATTTGGTTATTAGGTTTTCAGCTTTGTCGTGATTTTTGGAAATAAGATCTGTGACATCATAAGTGGAGTACATGCACTCGCGCACGACTGTATCCTGACAGCAAGGGTAAGCCTGTGCACATATGCAAGCCAACTTGAACCGTCTTTGCGGGCCGGGAGTAACGGCAATTGCCGCTTGGGAAATTGTAAGGAGTGACCATGTTTTTATGTTTGCTACAGTAGTGAAATTTTAAATTAAACCTTAGTTTATTGCCTCTTTGCACGGTTTAAAAGCACTTTATGCTCCCTAAGCTACACGTTTACACCAATAGCGCCTATAGTTCGTTCAGTTTTAGTGAAGTATATTCCAACAGTAGAATCCAAAACGTTCCTGTGTTAGCACTCATTTCGTTTTCAGTGAATAGGCTACGTTGTGCTACTTGTACAACACTGAGCCTAAAGTTATGCTTTTCAGCATGAACTGCCGGAAAGATTGCGGTACCTTATCGAGCGTTTTCCCTTTCTTTAACTACCACATGAGTACTTACTTCCTTGGTGCAAATCTCCTCAGATAATTTCCGAATATTAATCCAACAAATGCACTGTCACACGAGTTTGCATATATGCAAAAGTTTCCCATAGTTTTCGTAGTGTTATAACGCTGGCTCCCTAGATAATTTCAATTTAGAGGAGGGGTAGTAATCAGTGGCGTACCCAGGATTTCTCTCAAGCAATATGCTGTGTGTGATCGCCGGCTTGGGGAGGGGTTTAAGGGGAGAGGTATCCCGGGGAGGGGGTGCCCCTCCCCTTTGAAAATGTTTGAAAAATTAGGTGTCTCTACATGCAATCTGGTGCCACACATGCTACATTTTTGAAGTAAAATTTGTGTTAAAATATTTAAGTATTGTTAGGAGCTGAAAGTAAAGTTGGCATCAGTGGGAGGGGTCAAAGGGGAGGAAGACCAACAGCTTTGAAACTGTTTGAAAAATTAGGTTTCCTTACATGTAGTTTGTGCCACATATGCTACATATTGCTGAGTAGGATTTGTTTTTAACAAAAATTACGTATTTTTAGGAGCTAAAAAAATTGGCATCAGTGAGGTGGGCATGGCCCAATGGCCCCCTGCGTACGCCACTGGTAGTAACAATCATAGGCGTACGGGACCCTTCCAATTTTGGGGCAGAAAATTTTTTGCCCGAATCTCAAAAAGTTGCCCGAAATACGTTGCAGTTCAGTTGCAAAAAAGAGACCACTAATCCACTACATGCGCGCGAAGCGCGCGAAAACCTTTGAACATGTTTTGGACATTCGATCAAAAATTGGGAACTCAGTAGAAAATTCGGGCAATCTCTGCACTTTTATTTCATGTCCAGGTGCGGATCCAGGATTTTGAGAAAGCTTTTTTGCACTTCAGTTCCTGCATACTTTTACTATCCGAATTTTCGGGGACCTTTTTTTTTTTTTGCTTTTTCGCAAAATCGTTGATAAAAAATCGTTGGTCATCGAAAGAGAGGGGGGCGTGCGCCGGGTGCGCCCTCCCCTGTATCCGTGCCTGATGTCTGCAGGAATTTCAATTTGAGTAAGGTATCAAATGTTGTTCATGCCTGGTCTACTGTTACAAAGGCATACTGAACTGGATTTGACACCCACTTTTTGGCCCTCAGAGACCGATTTTTTATTTTCACCGGGGGTGTAACACCCCCATACCCCTCCCCCTATTTACGCTCCGATCGTGCTTTATTCTCAGAAGAAAATCCTTTTCCTAAACTGGAAAATGTCATTGGCCAGTGGTCAATAATCCAAATGATATCAATATTGACATAATTTCTTTAGTGTTTAGCGCCAATCTATCCGGTATGTTAAATGCACATTACAAATCATATCATGAACTACTGAAGCACCTTCGAAGCATCTTCGAAGCATTTTTGATCCAACAAACCTTGGTTCGAATAATCTTTTTTCGGAGAGCCCAAAAGAATGTATGGTAAGTAAAAAAGATGACCATGTGTTCCTGTTTACTTAATATCCTTCACTTTAAGAGGAAAGATGCGCATGTGAAACATATCTTTTTAACCTTTTGAAATTTATATTTAACTTACAGAACTCTTACCGTGGGAGTCCGTTCCTTTGTTTGGGGTAAACTAGCAGTCCTTCGAATTATTATAGAAGTTAAACTTGTTTAATTTCAAAATATTAAAAACATCTATGAAAGTGTGAACTATATGATGAAAAATTAAGAGATAATTTTATAGAGTAAACAAAAGAAATGCTAACGCTACGCAACATCCCACATAATGATTTGTGCATAGGCAATGAGTTACTCCAGAACACATCAAATTTTTGAAGAATCGTATCTGGAGCAGTGGCGTACATAGGAGGGCCTTTAAGCCATACTCCCTCACTGATGCCGATATTTTTTAGTTCCTAAATAAACGTGATTTTTTTAACACAAGTTTTTCTTCAAAAGGTAGCCTATATGGCACAAGACTACATGTGAGAACACCTCATTTTTCAAGTTTTCAAAGGGGAGGGGGACTCTTCCCCTGTTAGACCTTTACCTCAGGCAAGCGATCACAAAACATACTGCATCCTCCTCGTGAGAGAAATCCTGGGTACGCCACTGATCTGGAGAACTCTGACAGATGTTGAAATAATTCCAACAGATCTTCCAATTGGGATTTCATTCTAAAGATGTCAAGTAAATTAGCTGACGGTGTGCCAACATAGCTTTAAGTGGCGAAAATGATTAATATTTGACATGGGTTAAGAAATGTAAAAAGAACATAATTCCGCAATATTTTATGTTTTCACGGATTATTACAATATGGTAACAATAAATGTCAAGCCAAATCTTTACATACTCTCAGAGTGCTTTTAGCTGTGGAAGCAGGCAATTTTCCCAGATAATGCTCTACCCGAATTACCCTCCCCATTTTTATCTCATCCCATATTCCTTGAAAAGCTACTTAGAGAATACTCAGTGACAGCCCAAGATGAATGAAGTAATTAGAGAATACTCAGTGACAGCCCAAGATGAATGAAGTAACTATTTTACGTTCAGGTGGAAGAAGTGTTTCTCAAGAGTCTAAAGAACTTCTCAAAAGGAGTTAGTGGGGACATGATATATTGACAAGAACTTTTCCAAGTGCAAATAGCGAAACGTTTGAAGCAAGGTATCTTGAACCACTCAATGTCCTTGCAACGATGTGGAGGCCAGTTTAAACAATTTGAATCCATTAAATGACTTTTTTTACCATATTCGAGTTTAATACCATTAAATCAGCCATACTGCAAGTTAGGGGAATAAACCTCGTGTATTTTAGGTTTGTTAGGGTTTTGGAAAAAGTGGGGAGACGAGACAATCCTCTTCACTTTTAAAAAGGCGGAGGAGAAACATCTTACACCCCCACTGGTTGACACCAATGCTGAATCTAATAATATAGCAAAGAAAAGCAGGAAAGGAGATGTAACAGAACCGTGTGGATATAAAACAGCAAAATAACCAGCGCTTATGAACCACAATAATGCCATTCAAACCTTTGAACATGTTTTGGACATTCGATCAAAAATTGGGAACTCAGTAGAAAATTCGGGCAATCTCTGCACTTTTATTTCATGTCCAGGTGCGGATCCAGGATTTTGAGAAAGCTTTTTTGCACTTCAGTTCCTGCATACTTTTACTATCCGAATTTTCGGGGACCTTTTTTTTTTTTTGCTTTTTCGCAAAATCGTTGATAAAAAATCGTTGGTCATCGAAAGAGAGGGGGGCGTGCGCCGGGTGCGCCCTCCCCTGTATCCGTGCCTGATGTCTGCAGGAATTTCAATTTGAGTAAGGTATCAAATGTTGTTCATGCCTGGTCTACTGTTACAAAGGCATACTGAACTGGATTTGACACCCACTTTTTGGCCCTCAGAGACCGATTTTTTATTTTCACCGGGGGTGTAACACCCCCATACCCCTCCCCCTATTTACGCTCCGATCGTGCTTTATTCTCAGAAGAAAATCCTTTTCCTAAACTGGAAAATGTCATTGGCCAGTGGTCAATAATCCAAATGATATCAATATTGACATAATTTCTTTAGTGTTTAGCGCCAATCTATCCGGTATGTTAAATGCACATTACAAATCATATCATGAACTACTGAAGCACCTTCGAAGCATCTTCGAAGCATTTTTGATCCAACAAACCTTGGTTCGAATAATCTTTTTTCGGAGAGCCCAAAAGAATGTATGGTAAGTAAAAAAGATGACCATGTGTTCCTGTTTACTTAATATCCTTCACTTTAAGAGGAAAGATGCGCATGTGAAACATATCTTTTTAACCTTTTGAAATTTATATTTAACTTACAGAACTCTTACCGTGGGAGTCCGTTCCTTTGTTTGGGGTAAACTAGCAGTCCTTCGAATTATTATAGAAGTTAAACTTGTTTAATTTCAAAATATTAAAAACATCTATGAAAGTGTGAACTATATGATGAAAAATTAAGAGATAATTTTATAGAGTAAACAAAAGAAATGCTAACGCTACGCAACATCCCACATAATGATTTGTGCATAGGCAATGAGTTACTCCAGAACACATCAAATTTTTGAAGAATCGTATCTGGAGCAGTGGCGTACATAGGAGGGCCTTTAAGCCATACTCCCTCACTGATGCCGATATTTTTTAGTTCCTAAATAAACGTGATTTTTTTAACACAAGTTTTTCTTCAAAAGGTAGCCTATATGGCACAAGACTACATGTGAGAACACCTCATTTTTCAAGTTTTCAAAGGGGAGGGGGACTCTTCCCCTGTTAGACCTTTACCTCAGGCAAGCGATCACAAAACATACTGCATCCTCCTCGTGAGAGAAATCCTGGGTACGCCACTGATCTGGAGAACTCTGACAGATGTTGAAATAATTCCAACAGATCTTCCAATTGGGATTTCATTCTAAAGATGTCAAGTAAATTAGCTGACGGTGTGCCAACATAGCTTTAAGTGGCGAAAATGATTAATATTTGACATGGGTTAAGAAATGTAAAAAGAACATAATTCCGCAATATTTTATGTTTTCACGGATTATTACAATATGGTAACAATAAATGTCAAGCCAAATCTTTACATACTCTCAGAGTGCTTTTAGCTGTGGAAGCAGGCAATTTTCCCAGATAATGCTCTACCCGAATTACCCTCCCCATTTTTATCTCATCCCATATTCCTTGAAAAGCTACTTAGAGAATACTCAGTGACAGCCCAAGATGAATGAAGTAATTAGAGAATACTCAGTGACAGCCCAAGATGAATGAAGTAACTATTTTACGTTCAGGTGGAAGAAGTGTTTCTCAAGAGTCTAAAGAACTTCTCAAAAGGAGTTAGTGGGGACATGATATATTGACAAGAACTTTTCCAAGTGCAAATAGCGAAACGTTTGAAGCAAGGTATCTTGAACCACTCAATGTCCTTGCAACGATGTGGAGGCCAGTTTAAACAATTTGAATCCATTAAATGACTTTTTTTACCATATTCGAGTTTAATACCATTAAATCAGCCATACTGCAAGTTAGGGGAATAAACCTCGTGTATTTTAGGTTTGTTAGGGTTTTGGAAAAAGTGGGGAGACGAGACAATCCTCTTCACTTTTAAAAAGGCGGAGGAGAAACATCTTACACCCCCACTGGTTGACACCAATGCTGAATCTAATAATATAGCAAAGAAAAGCAGGAAAGGAGATGTAACAGAACCGTGTGGATATAAAACAGCAAAATAACCAGCGCTTATGAACCACAATAATGCCAAGTTAAAGGTGTTTCTTGTATTTGACAAAGGTCTGTTCTATTTGAAATGTCCATTCAGAGTGGGATATAAGGCTGAAGGCACAGTTTAAATTTAACCTCGTATTTGTCAATTCAAGGGTATATGACATACTACCAAACTAGAGAGTTGCTCGCATCCAATGGCCCAAACATATTTAGCATTACTCTAGAGTTCTAACTACAGTTGATAACTGCACTTTGATTTGCCTTAATTCAAAAATTCATAAATACTTTTTGAGAATGCTGGCTTCTGATTGGTCCCATGTTCGAATCCAGTATAAAGACATAGGGTGTATGGAGAGCAACTATGTCATCAACATGTTTGGACTTTAATTTTGTAAGCACAGCATTGATCTATTACTGTACAGGTACAATGGTATTTAAGTTTA
>WURT03641271.1:0-19987 GCA_009936505.3 Holothuria glaberrima | reverse complement strand
CTCTCTCTCTCTCTCTCTCTCTCTCTCTCTCTCTCTCTCTCTCTCTCTCTCTCTCTCTCTCTCTCTCTCTGCATTGTCTGGAATGTGAGCTACTCTGCATCTTTTGAATTTTCAAACTTTGATGTCAAGCCAAGAGCAGTCACCAACTGCGAATTTTAATAACACCACACTAAAAATATACATTGAGATGACGAATATTTGTCTTTAAAATTTGTCCAAAATGATGCACCAATTGCTTTGAAGGTCCCTCAAATATCCAAAAATTTTCCAAAACAATTTTCACAAAAATTTTCTGTAAAAAATGTCAAAAATTTGCAGTACTGTAATTTACCTTAAAATTAGTCCAAAATGATGCACCAAATTGTATGTAAGGTCCCTTAAATATCCAAAAATTTTCCAAAACAAGTTTTTGTAAAAATGTCAAAATTTTGTAGTGATTTTCTGGAAATTTTTTCCAAAATAAAATGCACCAAATTGCATCTAAGTTCCCTCAAATATCAAAAAAATTTTCAAAAATTTTCTGTAAAAAATGTCAAAATTCTGCAGTAATTTACCTGAAAATTTTGCCAAAAAAGATGCACCAAATTGCATTTAAGGTCCCTCAAATATCCAAAAAAATTTCCAAACGGGAGGGGGACGATCTTCCCCTTAGACCCCTCCCCCAGGACGGCGATCCGAAGCAAGATTCAACCCCCCAGTCTCGAACAGCTTCCTACGCCTTTGGTTATACATTGTGTCACCCGTTCCGTTATGAACATAAAGTTTGGAATAAAGCTAAAGATATATGCGTGTCTTAGTACTATTCGTCTTTGATCAATTCTATGAGTTTGGATAAACTTAGTGTGATGTAAGTTGAAAATTACAAAATCTCCATATATTTAATCTTATATTTGTGTTAAGTGCCCCATAAATTTCTGGCAAATTAATTACATTTTGTTTCCATGGTATCGAAAAAGTGGCGAAAATTTGTTTGGAGGCAATCTTAATAAAAATACATGAGGGCATATGAAAAGCTTTCTTAACGTCTGTGTCATTAAGAATAGGTATCTTGTGCACTTCTGTATTTGCTAAGCTTAACACTCTTTCTATTTACAATCATAATCGTTATTGCACTGGCATGCTTATGTTCAGCTGGGTTCATGGCATTTGCGCTATTATCTTTAACAGGTAATTCCACTTCTGTAGTGAAATTCATCCTTATCAATTCACGCTTCTCGAGAAATATTTCTGTCCCTTTTTTTTAGACTCAAGTCTTCCCAACTTAGTATTAGGTACACAGGCGTTAAAGTTTGATTATATAAAAAAGTGTATGCACATCAAATTACTTTTAAAAATAAGCTTGAAGAATATGTTATTTATGTACAGCAATGGTACATAGGTTACTTTAATTTTCGCTTATTCACAGTTTTTTTGTTTGTTTGTTTGTTTGTTCGTTTGTTTTTGTCGACCTTGTTCCTTTTTTCTTCTATTTGTTCTAATATTTCGGGGTGATTACTCCTAGAAGCTTTTCCAAGCTTCCTGTAATCATTCCTCAGTCTCTTACTATTTTTCATATTCTGTAAATTCATCTTCTTTATATGTCCAATGGATTGAGTCTGAACTAAAGTTTTGTGAAACTGAACTGAAACTGACATTATTAATGCAGTAATGTCATGTACAGTTTGGACAAAATCATAAAACAACACCAATGATAATATTTCTTGATTATCAGAAATAATAAAATAAATCACAAATTATGAGTAATACATATATTTGGTCTTCTTTTCGTTATGAGTGTCTGTTATTCATCTCTAAAAGCAATAACAATAGACATACTACAAACAACAAACAAGAAGGTATTTTGTAGAATTATACCCTTTCTGCACTCTACAAACAACCAGCAAACATCTTCCTAAATACTTTTCTTCTTTAACTTTGTAAACATGTTTAAATACTTAACACACGTGTTACATTTTTAAACATTCTGTGTAAAAAACGTTGAATTGCTGAGCATATAACTCTTACTTCCTAAAAATGTTTCAATTTTACACCTCTTCACAAAATGGAGAAAAAAGTTTCGATATTTCGTGAAAGAAACTTTTATGGCTGAAACTGCCCATTCTTTCACCAGTTTCACAAGCGTACAAATTGGGGACGCAGTCAAAGACTCATATGGTTTTGCAAAATGGAGTGATATTTGGTCTGGAGACAACGCTTGGGGCTGGGGATGTATCCCCCTCCCCCCAAAAAAAATAAATTATACTTTGAAATATTTGTATTAAAACGTCCGAAATTATCGTTATCGTTTTAAATTGTCAAAACTCTACAGCTAATTGGTTCAGACCACCCCCCCCCCCACCCAATCGTAAAACCATCCGACGGCGTGGGATGTTTTGCTAAACGTTATACGAGACGACTTTGCAATGATAACCATATTCACTACATTCAGATTATTCCATACATCCAAACACAAATTTATACATGTATATGTGTATTGAGTCTATATGTACACGTATACCTAACATCCAAACATAAATTTATACATTTATATATGTGTATTGAGTCTGTATGTACACGTATACCTAACATCCAAACACAAATTTATACATGTGTTTGTGTATTGAGTCTGTATGTACACGTATACCTAACGTCCAAACACAAATTTATACATGTGTTTGTGTATTGAGTCTGTATGTACACGTATACCTAACATCCAAACACAAATCTATACATATGTATGTGTATTGAGTCTATATGTACACGTATACCTAACATCCCATCACAAATCTATGCATGTGCATGTGCATTGAGTCTATATGTACATGTATACCTATCGGTGTTCATGTGCCTTAATGAAGTATACGTAAGTTATGTGTTTATAGTTTATCTGTATGTCATTGCGAACAATCCGTTCCCTTTCCTCATGTTCAATACAAATAGTCCATTTTAGTCGATTTTTTTATTTTGAAATATTGTACCCTGCAAATGCAGGTCCAATAAGTGAAATTACTTAAAGTTTGGGAAATTCTAAGACTGTCCTCAAATGATATTTCATAATTGCAAAATTATGAAACAGGAGCAGTGTCTGTCAGTTTTGGCAATAAAAGTTGGCCTGTCAAGATTTCACGCAACCGTAAAGGGATGAGGAAATCATTTTATGAGCAGAACTAACAAAAATTCACTAAGAACTTAGAAGAACTGTTTAATGCTTAAATAGTTCTTCTGCTGGATTTAATGCGGCAACGGTCTTTGTATCTACATGCACTTTACTTAAAGAAATTCTCGTTAATTACAATCTACCGACTTTTATTTATATCTATTTATTATTTTTGAGAGAGTGGAGTCGTTACTCTGTTGACATCTAATTGAGTAGAAACCAATTTAAGTGGCTTAGGCCCTCCATTTTGTTATCACAGAAAAGCATTTTGTTAAATGGATTTAATCTTAGCGGATTTATCTCGAGTATTAAGGTACCATTTAAATAAAACCTTTTAAGGAAATAACTTTGGAATATGGCGTTGTATATTAATTTGTAGGATAAAGTAAGATTGTAAATAAAGTGCACTATTATCTTGACTTTGTAAACTCACAAACTGATAAAAAAAGCAACACTCCTACACGAGTGAATGAAACATTTGCTAAATCTCACAAATTTTCTCATATTTTACTTTAAAACAGCTTCCATAATGTCGTAGAACATAAGTGTACATAATAAAGTCAAAACAAGGAATTATTTATCTGAATTAGACAATTCAGTCACACATGTATTGTTACATGATTTATGCAAACTGAAATACAGCCTAGTACAACTTAATTGTGTACTTTCACTGCTTTGCTTAGGGGAGGGGGGAATGGAGTGACTACATTTCCAAAGAATAGTCTTAGGAAGAGGTCCTTAGTATTCACTATTCTGAACGAATCTGGAGGATGGGCCACAGTGGGCCCAGGTCATGTGTGGCCTTACCTATCCTAGAATGGATGTCGCACTTGATTTTGGCCTCAGTAATTTCTGGTCGCATGTTGCATGACCAGCAGATTTCTTGATTAGTCATATCCCCAAAGGTTGTACAGGAAGGGGCAAAGTATAGTGCCTAAGGAAACAACATCAACCCCTCGCTATTGCCCGTTGGGATTGCCCATGCAGGCTATCGGGTTACAGAGGAACTAGGTCCTTAAGGTGACACAGTATGCAGTGTATCAGTGCAACATATATATATATATACATATATATCATTTGTTGGGGCTAACTTGATTTAAAAAAAGGCTTTAGGCATATATTAAGTAAATATCAGAAGGTTACGGTACTTAGCTCAAGTACTTTCTGGTGAAGTTTGCATTCAATTCCCATTTATCACATGTTTCTAGTCCTCGAGATACCAGCAGAATCAGCATATGAGATTATCACATTTTCTTAACATCACATCCTCATCAATGACCCCTTGGTATAGTGCAGGTAACTGGAAAGAAAGGCTAGTTTTCATAAACCACAAACAATTCAGACCGTTGAATATTTTATCAGGGGAGGGGGAAGGGTTGCCTTCAAACCGCTCTGCTAATCAAGAAACTGCTTCTCCCGCAGCAAAAGCACTTAGGAATAAAATCTGGAACCTGACCCCGGCACGTGCTTTTGAATTCTTAGACGGACAGTTCTAGCAATGGTAAAAAAATTGCAAAGTTGTAAAGGACGGATGACAATTTTCGTGCGATTCCCTCCCCTCTTCCTTGAGCCAAACGATTTGAATCCCCAAAGCCTATGAAGTTTACAGTCAGAATGCATGTCACGTCAAATGTAACAAAGACCTTGGTCAGCCCAGCTTAAAGCGTACGGTGGCATAGTTTTACACATAACAATAAGAATAAGTTGTACCCGTCAGGTAGGAAAACCTCGAACCATTTCATATTAAATTACTTATATCCTCCTTAAATTAACCCATTGAAAGATGTTTGATGCATATAGGTACTGCATGCATTACAATGTAATCACTAACGAATGGTAGAGTACAATATTGTCACATGTGCACATTTATAATATTTCCTGCGTGTTTTACGTTCAGCTTAAAAATCTACGCACGACATAAATCTTCTTTAATACACAGCGACTTTCATTGAGTAGTCTAATTTCCTATCCTCAACTCTTAGAATTACAAAGGACACGTTGCAGCGCCCCCTTATCAAATGTTCCAATTTTCCTACAATTTCTAACAATTACGGGGAAATTATTTGGAAAGCTTTGATGTGTGTATAGACACAGACCTAAGAGTCTTAATATATCAACATTTAATACGAACTTTTCGATTTTACGAAAAAAATCTCTCGGGAAAGTTCGTGGGAACCCCGACGAGCTAGACGGAAAGTAATTTCCTCAAACTAGAAATGTTTGAAATGTTCGCGCTCATTCCAATGTGACAGTAAATCGCTAATAAAATTGGTTGAATTCTCGTGGCTGTTCGCAAACACGACGCTGAGCGCTATCGTGAGGAGATGAGTCGGAACTAACTAGAAAAAAGACATTGATTGTTTTGCTACGCGTCTTCGTCAAAGCTATCAGAACTAGTGAGGAATACTTCTAATCAAATTGCCTGATACAGGTCTTTCGCTCGATTCAGCGTGACGTCACGGATAGTTTAGGACTTTATATTCTTATAAAGTTATAACATTCTTTGTATGACGGTATTCTAAATCCGTTCTTTGGTCCTAAAACGTTGATTGGTATCTTCTTTGTTCGTTTAAAGGGTAAGTAGCATATTTACGTTTTCTTACATCTTTTGTGAATTACATTACCTTTATGTCTTTAGTAATGTCTTCTTTAAGATTTGCATTGTTTTGTTTTATTTTGTTTTTTGATTTTTTTTTCCGACTAGAAAAATTCTAATGTAACGTGCTAGGTTATTTTGTTTTATAAAAGCTGAACTAAGCAGGAGAAGGGTGGGGAGGGTGGTTGTAATTTGGATCCTCTTGGTAGAAATATTCTTTATCAAACGTCTTGTTTGAACGGATGGTTTTTGAAGCCAAAACTAACTAGATAATGCAATAGGTGATTATTGCATTCCGGAAAAAAAAACATTCCTTATAATTTCCATCAGCAACATTTTGGCTTAAATTTTGTTGAATAAATTTTAGGATGAACAGGATGAAGAAGTATTTATTTCTGAAATTGATTCACTATTTCTTTCACTTGAAATTTTCACATATTGACGAAAGAGTTGATTTAACAAAAAATTGATAAGGTCTCCTATGTTTGTGATCTTTTTGAAGTATAACTTACATTGATAAAACTCTTTTCCCTGGGCTTGAAAAAGTGCAACGGTAAATAAAGCAGTGAAGGCAAGTTTTGTTTGTCCCACTTGCTATAGCCTTTTAGTGTGAGATTTCAGGGATAGGCTACTTGGTAAACGTATCACAGAGAAAAATTAAAGAAAACTCAAAGGGTTAACTATATTTTTTTAAAGGGAGCCCAGTTGAGTTACGGAGATACAGTTTGTAGTATAAACTGTCCTGACTTTGTGTCAGACCCTTCTTCTCTTTGAGGAACAGTGTAACAAAATGGAACAAAATGGTACTTTTTTATGAGGAAAGAGTTCTTTAAATATCAGTGTAAGCTAGCCTAGGGTCTGTATGGGAATTATACTAAATATTATTATTACAAAACACTATGTAATGAAAAACTATCTCAGCTCCCTAGTTAAATTTTGTCAAGTTTTCAATCTGATTCAAATTTAGTTTGTTAAAATTTTGAATGTGAATTAGTCTATAACCCATGCAGCTGGACATACGATCTGACTTAACCTTAAGGATGAATGATGAAAGACGTTGAAGGAAAACATGATATGAAAAATTATTCCACACTGGAATAAAAGGAAAAGTTATCCTACATAGCATATATACAAATAAATAGTTTGTGAGCCGTGAGAAACAGACAGATGAATTCGAGCTATCAAAACTTATTCTCAAAGTTAATAGAATAACAGATAAATGTGCCCATGCACTTATCAAGAGGAAGGTAAAGGAAATTTGCTTGGACGGAAATTTCGAAGCCATTTTAATTTTTACGATCACCCTTAAATCGACGAAAAACGTGTTCGTAACAAGTTTCGTCATGGGTACGCTCATGTTACGAATGCGACGTCGCTGTAAAAGCGATTCTCTCATTACACTACACGGAGTGCTATACAATTTTCACAAAAGAAAAAAGGCGAAAATCAAATTGTCAAACGATCTTAGAGTTTTTAATAAACGCCTCCTTCATCAAACTTATCTCCTTGTTTCTACGAACGCCGTTCGTAGACCTACATTTCAGGACAATCGTGCTTGTGTGTCACCCTAGTTAACTGCACCAGGCTGTGCTACACATATCTCTTGTTATAATTACAGTCTTGAGCTGAAGATATCGTAGCTAAGATTAGTATATAAAGTTACGGTAGACCATTGTCAGTTAAACGGTTATTCTGTAGCTTCATTTTGATATTTAATATATTTTTGCAGTGTTTCTACTAACACAGATGAATTTACTTGTCACTTTGGTGACTGACAGTAGACTTAACAACATTTATCAAATTTGTTGTGCATTCTGTAACACAAAACAGTCTAACTACGTGCTCAACTACCGTGTAAAAGGGCGCTGTACAACTGATTTTGTAGCGTACAGCGTTGTTCATTATCATTTGGGTCCGTGGCCTAGGACTGGCCGACAGGATACCAATACTTTACATGTAAGGAACAGACGAACAAAGATCTTCTTAGCCTCTGGCTGAATGCTTTAAACAGCCTTACTAAGGGGCAAGTCTAAAGGAAAAGGCTATCCCCCTTCTCTTTTACTTTTTTTTAATTCTGAGCGGCCTTGGATGCAATTTGATGTCTCATTTTTGAGTAATCTCCAGAAATCATTTATTACAAAAGCTTGAGATTTTTTATAAGGTCGATTTTGCTTTACATATGGGGCGAAAGCATACCTTTGTCGCACATTTTGGGTTGTGGGATAAAGCCCCCATCCCCTTGTACCTTTGTAATGTGAATGGGAAGGATCCCAATCGAACTTAATGCGAACAGTTTTATAATGTACAACGTTTCCATTTCTCAGAATCATTAAAGAGAAAATCATTTTCAGTTTTACTAGAGGAAATATTCAGAACCTTCTGGTTTGCATATGTATACCACCTAAACGGGACCTAACGATACTGATGCAAACAGGCACATGACAGCAACACGGCTGCAATTGGTGGGCTCGAAGGCATCCTCTTTCCTAACCTCTCACTTTTTGGTAGCCTTGTAAACGTATTGCATAGTTCATATTTTTGTGAAGGATTTTTATCACCTACAATATTTTGACTAAGGTAAGTCATATTGATGCATTAAATACAGATATCTGTAGAATTGATTGCTATATTTAGTTTCTTTCTGAGGCTAGGTCTGGGGTTGTAGCCTCTTAAAACTTTCAGGTTATATTTTTTCTTCTAAAAATTATTACTGACTGCGTCTGAAAACGGCCAAGAATTATCAATGAACTACAAAAACATCCAGTAGCAAAGTGGGCTTACTGACTCTTCTTTACTCATTAAAGAAACATTTCGACGTTGCTGGGACCCCGGATCAGCTATTCCGGTGCAGTCATTGAAATCCTGTCTCCGTCCCTGTACTCAAAACTATACAACAGCTCATTAGCTAACAGGAAACTAATACGGAATTTCCGTTTATCTATCCATAAACCACATCTTTGTAGCCCTTCACATTAATATCGAAACTGAATATAGAAAAGAGTAATCAGCAATTTGTCATTCCTTTGAAACCTTACACTAGAATGACTCCTTGAAAGATATGACATGTAAACGAACACGTGACAAATCTGGGAGAAAAGAAAATTGCTTGGAAGTGTAGAAAGATGTTATCAGTTTGCATTATAGTATGAGTGGTTTTCGTCGTGTAAGGTACACGGTATAGAGATGGCTAACCATGATTACTTCAATATTTGTCCACTTAAAAGTACACTGTTAAATGTAGCGCCCTTCAGATATTTCCTGATGTTAACATTTCTCATAATTAATGGATGTTGATTTTTAGGTATATGTAAAAAGCATTAGAAAAAATAAAAAGTGCAGATTGTGAAATTTGTGAGGATGGAGGGACTTAAGATTATTTGGTGATTACATGCATGAGAGGTTATACATACCACAATCTGAAATTTGTTAATGCCATGAAGGACCTTCGTGGTTTTCATGTAGTGGGATGGTAGCATGTCATGCTTGTGCGCATCTTTAAGGTCCTGAAAAACGACTCGAGTTTAATACCTCAGTGAATGTAACAATTATTTTATATGTGACACCTAGATCGTTATTTTGATTGGTACGTTTATAGAGCAGGATATTCTGATGTGTGTGCACATTAGGTAGTACACCACTAATTCAAGAGATTCCTTCGCGAAAAATATTTTTCTCAGATGCATTCCCTAAAAATTGTGAAGGCGTAATGAATTTGTGATAGGAACGTTGGAAAAAATAAATCGATGTACTCCATACGCAAAAAGTGAAGGAAACTGAAAGTTCTTTAGGTACTTGTGTTTCATAACCTTGCTAATCACATTTTGAGTGAAATGTCAAATGCGAAAAGTTTTACAATGTACATCATGTCCATTGCTTTCCAAATAATCGTGCACTCTCAAAGCACCTTTTTTTCTGAGAACCGTTGAAGAGGAAGGGGCTATCATTTCAGGCCCGTGGTCAAGGGGGGCAAAAGGGACGAAGCCCCCTTGAAAATTTTTTCGCCCCCGAGAAAGTTTTCAAGTTGCCATTGACTTAACACATTTGTACACATTTGGCCCCCTTCAGTGACTTGTCTGTCTAAGGGCCTGTATCGATTATACGTAAAGAATTGTCCAAATATATGCTGTAACCATGTGTATACCTATCAAGAGGTCTTGATAAAATCCGAACAGGCACTTGGCAGCCCCGATAAGGGAGCCGGGAAGACCATGGCCCCTCACGTTTTTTGAAAGAAAAAGAGGAGATCTAACTAACTAACCTTTTACATGATAATATGTTGGCAACATATTTCGTTTAGGCATATAAATCTCGTTCAACTCTGTCATAAAATAATGCCCTTTAATAAGGGTACTAAGCAATAACTCTGATCGGGGAGGGGGTTGGTTCCATGGATCTGAGCCCTTCGACCAGACTGCTGCGAAATGACCGCCCTATTTCAAAAGGCTTTGTAACAGTCTTGACCAGGCGTAACAAACAGCGAACGAATGACATTGTTTTGAAACATGTGCAACCTAAACCGTTATTTTGATCGGCATGTTAGATAGTACACCACTAAATCAAGAGATTCCACCGCCAAAAATATTTACCATCGAATACAGTCCCCGAGCATTCTGAAGGCGTAGAGAAGGCAATGAGCAAGGATTTTGCTTAATTTGGAAAAGGTACAATATAAAAAATAAATTGATGTTCTTATTTTTCAATACTGACGGAAACTGAAGATAGTTTATGCCCTTTTGCGTTGTAACCTTGAGGTGTGCAAAGTCGCGTTTGAATGAAGTGTCAAAGTGGGGCGCCACAACTACCCCATGACAGAAGTTCTCATAGATAATAATCTAATTTCTGTGTTGCAAAAAAGTGAAAAATGACGGGGCAGGCCTTCTTGAGAGCTTTCATCAGAGGTGTGACTTTTACCCAGGTTTTTATTTTGCAAGGGCGCAGAGGGCATACACGTAAGGGACCAAATCTAGTGTACAAGCCAATAGAGGAACAATCGGTTGTGAACTACCAAAACTTATTTTCAAACTTCAAAGTCAGGCTAAAGGTATATTTATTTCGCAAAGGATTTCCTTATGGTTAGTAAGAAAACCTTACTTATAACGACACCCTTCCTCAATTTTTTCACCAAAGTTGAATTATTGTAATTTTTATGTAGGATAGAATACATGGTTCTCACTTTGTAATTTCATATTTCTAAATGTAGTTTGTATTATTGATGTTCAGGTTTAGTATTGATGCAATTTTGTTGGCCTGCTACATACCCCCTAAAAGTATGGCACAACTTAATATTTCTAAAATTGGCCAAAATTTCTGGCCCTCCCCACCCCCTGGAAATCGTTCTCATATACAATAAGTCGTGTTCAGTGGCAGTTTATGGCACTAAGTGGAATCCCAGTGACGTAGATAGCTTAGTTAAAACGCGTGGGAATCCTTGCTTTGTCACCCGGCTATGGGAGCTGTCCTAAGGGAGGCTAGGGATCTAAGAATATGGTGACATTTACGTAGGCTAAGTCAACTAAGTAGTAAAATGGTGCCTTCTTGGACAGTGTTTTTTAATTGTTAGTATGTTAAGAAATTCTCATTGTGTAGTGAATAATATTATTTCTCAGCTGTGAGACAGGGAAGGGGTGTCGTCTAGGGGGAAAGGGTGTCTTCTAGGGGGAAAGGGTGACGTCCCCGCCCTTTGAAAATTTCTTCGTTATTGTAAGGATTTTTAAATGCAAAATGGTGTTAGCTTCATTAAAGTTACGAACTGATAATATTGTTAGAAAATTTTATTATAAAAGTGCATTTTTCGATTTCTTTGGAGGATGTCAAAGGGGCGTTGTCTAAGGTGCCAACTTTGAGAAAATTTTGAATATGTATGATGCTAAACGGTACTTTCTGCCGAGGTTCGAATTTAGTACATGTTTAGAAGTTCTACTTGGTGATTTCTTTTGGTTTTTCCATGGCATTGCTCTCAAGCCACAGTTTGTTTTCTGGTAGAGTATCGGCCTTTGAAGAAAATGTTTGGTCAAAGATACCTGCTATTACGGGAAATGGTAATTCTTTCTATAAAAGGCTTGTAATTGCATCTAAACATTCTTTATTTTGATTTTATTTAGACCATGAGGGGAAAAGGTTTTATTCAAAATAAAGATCTTGAAGATACTTTACACCTTTATTAATTTATTCATGTAAATAAAAGCAATCTGGGCTATTGAAATAAAAGCATGCTGTGACATGCGTAAAAAGAAAGAGTCAAACCTGAAGATCTTTAGCCTATAGGTCTCAGGTGTATTTCATATATCATACAGTTTTATATACAGGGTAACAACATTCTTAACCTGTTAACCGGGCATGGGTAGATCCAATATTTAGGGGAGAGGCTCATTTGTCAGGACTTGTCAACCACGCAGGGGTCAAGGTGTCTCCCCGGAAAAATGCGATAAAAATGAAACCTTATATATGTCATTTCCAAGGTTCAAAGGGTTCTGACATCATAATGAGGACAATAAAAATTTTCAACCATTTTTGGATTTATTTGTAATAGGCTAATGTTAATTTACAGTAACAAATCCCAGAGTTTTCATTTCAGTGGCGGATTCGGGCGGGGACGCAACAGACGCCCCCCCCCCCAATTGGACGTCATTCGTGACAAAAAAGTTAAGACAAAAAAAGAAAATGCATCAAAATGTGTCAAATATAGCACCATTTTGCATCTAAGCTTTCTTTCAAAAGCAAAAATTTTCCACTCTTCCCTTGGACCCCTCCCCCAGGGCAGCGTCCAGTCAAGCCTTGCGTCCCTTTTATTGAAAATTCCTAGATACGACCCTGTATTTTTCAGCGTTTTTTGTACATTTTACCGATTCGGAATGATACCTGCACAGGTCAGTCATGGAATTAGACCAGACGAACTAAAGATTGCTCTGAGAGGTATTTCTGAACACAATTCCGAAACAATGTTGTCATGTATATTAAACACATTCGTTCCATTTTAGGCATTTTTATGTCTTTCCTCTAGCTTTTATCCCCATCTGTTCCCCTCTGTTGATTTTTCGCCCAAAAGTTTATATTTTCTGGCCTTTTTCAGTAAGATTTATGCATCACATAATGATATTACATATAGTAAGGCTAGGCTTGCTAAACCCATGTGCATTACAGACAATCAATATATGAAAGAGGCATTTCGCTTCCGCATTTGTCAATATGAAATGTTAAAAACTCTTGCCACTTTATTAAACTGAAGAGGATGCAATTCAGTAGTTGTAGTCAGATTTGTTCCACCTCATACGATCCCGAATGGACGAAAATCCATTTTAGACGCATTTGAAAGATTAATTGTCGTCAGATGTTTCACATGGAGACGTATAGAAAATTCAACAGGCTTACGAAGATATCAGAAAATGTACAATTTAAGTTTCTACTGTCTGAAACATATTGCGCCTACTTTTTTGATCGGAATACTTTCATGTTTTGATAAGCACTGAGGCAGCTCAAATTGTTAGCACTGACGTTGCTGTCTACCAAAGTGACGATCACTTATCTTTAACTGAATTACAGAAAACTACAGACATCCGTAAAAATAAAGGGTAGGCCCAACATGGTAGAAAACGATATTTTGCTTTTCTCTCCTTTAAGCGTTCATGACAATTTAGGAGCAAAAAATATATCTTTTATTCAAAGAAAATAAAATCCGGCTGATTCAGAAACAAAAAAGAAAAAATCAGGCGGCGCCAGATATGTAAACTATTACCTCCAGTATTAATATTAACTATTGTTTATTGTCTGTTTAGCATCTAAATTCGAATATTGAATACCGTATGTTGCCATGGTTTTTTTTTTTTTTTTTGGTTTATTTAATGATGGTTTTGTACACAATTTCATACCACATCCATTAAAACAATATTACATCAGATTAGATTAGAACATCTCAGAAAAATGAACTCATGGAAAAATAATAACTTCCGGCCTACAGTCACAATCCAAACCTGGACAATTCTACCTCCACATTGAGAAAATCCTAGCCTGAAAATTCCATCGCCGAACAATTCCGACCTTAGACAAATCCAAAATTCCTGGTGGGAAAAGTTTTATGTGAGGTAATTGTCATGGTCGGTAATAGTCCCTGGTAATGGTCCCCGTGTAAGTTGCCCGGTAAGCATTGTCCCCTAGGGACTCAAGTTGTTTGGTAATCATTCAGAAAGCACCTAAAATCTGGTAGACATGTAAAATTACTATTTATGACTATTCGTATTATCATAAGTAATAACTTGAGTTCAATTTCGTTAATTCTTACAATATTCAGTTAGTCAAATCACACTGCCTCCTAAATCCTTTAATTTAGGTGTACATTACTGTTACAGAGAGGTGTTTCATGTGACGTCACGCAGTTGACATTGCCGTGTGCACAGTAAGCGTATTTACAGCACATGCGCACGGCATAACCATAGATACCACTGTGACACAATAGACGCTTGCCATTCAAAACCAGAGACGCGCGATCATGTGACGTCGGTAAAAACCTCTTTAAGTTGAGATATTTCTGTCTATGTTCTATTAACAGACTTTTTGACGAAGTCAAATTTTACATAGTTTTTCCTTTTATGTTTTTTTCTAGTATTACTACAAGTCTTTTTGGTTGGACCTAAAAAATTAATTTGACATTTTCAAGCACTGAAGTGTTAAAGGACCAACTTGTATTAAAGATTTTACGATACCATCGCTGTATTACTGTGATGGTCGTAGGCGTACGAAGCTGTTCTCGGTTTCTTTTTTTTTTTTTTTATTTATTTATTTATTTATTTATTTATTTTTTTTTTTTTTGAGGCATAAATTTTTACTGAATGTTCAGATGCAACCTACAAGGCCTGGGAAGCATCATTTCCCTCAGTCTGGGAGGCATTGGGGCAAAATGTTCTTAGCACGCTATGCGCTTGCTAATGGTGGCGCTTCGCTTCGATAATGTCTCATAAAAGTCCTTCAATCTCTTGTTCCAATCTTGAAAATTTTCCTAAGCATATGAATTGTTCAAAGCATCCCCAATCCCACTATGGAAAAACTTAAGCAGAATGTCGTCACTCTTTCCCACAGTGTTAGTGCAAGGTCACACTCCTACTAAGAAAAAACCTGAAGGAATGACATTTTACCGTCAAGGCTCCGGGGCAATACTTATAAGGCTTTGTCTGCGAAGTATTACTAAAAATGGCCGTTGCATTGCTTTAGACATATTTGGGAATATCCCAGTATCTTGATTAACAATCAGTGGTTGCCACGTACGGTAACACAATAGCATCACTCTGATTGGCTCATGGTGACTTAGAGACAGGGTCTTTTGTGGATGAGGAGTTAGAAATAAACTAAGTAGAGTATTTTACTGTTTGGGGAGAAATTTGTTGCCGTTTAATTAATGTTATACATATAAGTGCAGACATCATTTAACGTCAAAAAATTGACATACGCCCACATACTACCCATCAATAAACTTACGTAATCAGTTTACGTTAATCGAATAACGAGCTCGTTTCGCAAAACCTTTTTTAATCTTTCTCTTCCGTTGAACTTTCGTTTTTATTCTCTATTCCCCTTAAAGGTTCATGAATGAAATATATAAGAACTCCTCTATGAACATTCTGTGTTAACACTTCATACCTTATCCGCCCCTCTTAGTGCTCAGTAATTTGTGACGGAAATTATCCCATGGGGAGATTTCTCTATCACTGTATCAATGCCATTTTAAAGGCTGTAACTTTAAATTAATTGTAGACGTGAATCTTTCAATCGATAACTATAAAAAGAAGTGGCAATATACGATCAATCTTGTCCTTAATCTCATCGACGGGTGTTGTACTGCCTTCTGTGTTTAGCTTAGTTGACTTTTAATGACTTTTTTACCCACTCGTAACATCACTCATGCTTGTGGGTATAAATTCTTCTTTCAAAGACAAAATGTTCAAAGAAAACTCCATAAAAGCTTGAACTCGTAGTAAGATTATTAAGTTTACGGTAACGGCGTGTTAATGTGAATTTTAAGTCCATGGGAAGAATTAAAAGACACACTCCCCGTCTTTGATTAATGGAAACGATCTTGTTAACAGGATTTTATCAACAGATTGCTAGCAAACAGAGAAGCATGTAACAATTCTTTACATTTAATATCAAACAGATCTTGTCTTCACAATTGGAACATATGGGGGGCGACTGTGGAATGAAATGGCGCCGATTTGGCTATATGTAAGTGGGGTTATACGAACTGATTAGCCAATCAGCAACGAGTGAAAAAGAGACCGACCAAAAGGTAAAAAAGTAGGTTCTTCACTTACCATTAATGAACTTACTTTTCATTTTACTCAACACAGTGACCTGTTGACTAGAATACTGAAGTAATAAAGGCACTAAGTCTTTCGTTTTTGGAGAGTCTCACTCATGGTAACTTCACAGGGTCTATTTCAAATTATTAAAAAGCAGCAAACATTGTACTTCGCTTGTAGCCTTTGCCATTGGCGTAAAAAACATGTAGGAGAGCTGGAGATCAAAGCTCCCACCTATCCACCAGGCCCGTAGCCAGACAAGGTACTTAAAGGGGCGAAAAAATTTTCAGGGGGCCAAATGTGTAAAAATATATTAAGTCAATGGCAACCTGAAAACTTTCTAGGGGGAGACATTTTCAAGGGGGCTCCACCCCACCTCCTTGGCCCCCTTAGCTACGGGCCTGCTACCCACCCGTTACAAATGTGGGGATACAGTAAGGTATGCCTCTCCACTTTTTAAGGTCGAAAATTCTCTATATGTCCATTCATTGAAAAATATAAAAAGTTTTTAATAAACGTACTCAAGAAACTGTATAAAATGAATCTGAGGGTCATCATCTCTCCTTAGACACTTCCCCTGCAGGACGGCACATTCCCTCAGCTTAGAACAGCTTCCTACGCCTATAGCATTTACTCCACATGTAAATTACGTTTGTGTGACTGACTTCACCTACAAATCACTCATTCGAGATTACGTTGACTTATTCTACATTTCAAAGTCACAGCACCTTGTTTTCGGGCGTAAAATAAGTTATAGCGTCTTACCTTTATATAGAGTAATGACATACCTATCAGAGGTCTAGTTGCCTGTTTCTTGAAGGGGTTGGGCGTCACCGAACAGTTTAAGTGAGACAAAATACACTTTAAGTAGATGAGAGTGAGAGGAGTGAAGCAGGTAAGGGCACAACCGTTGACATTTTAATGTAGTCAGGTCCGTCCGAAGGTTTCCATATTGGAAAGGTGAACTTTTTAGCACCTGGTTTTTTTTATGTTTTCTCGAAGATAAAAAAGACACATTTAAGAACAATTAAGGGAGAAAAGCTCCCTCTGAAAATTATTTGGGAAGCTGTTATGAAACAGGCCCACGTTTTGGCATCGATTAAACACTAAATCTAAACAATGAAAATACAAAAAATGGAAAAATATGAAATTATAAAGTGAAAATCTTTTTATTTTATCCTAAATAAAAAATAGCAGTAATATAACGTCGTCAGAAAAGAAAGTAAAGAAATGGTGTTGTTATAAGTTAGGTTATCTCAACAATTGTGAGGATTTCCCCTGCGAAAATTACTGGGAGGGAAGAGACTAAACCCCCGGGTCCACCGTTCCGACCGTCCTGGTATATCACTGTAATTTGCTCATTGCAAAATAAGCAAGTGTAAACTGCGTTTTTGCTTGATATTTTCTTAACGTTACAAAACATGGATAGCAATTCAGGCAAACCGTGGGACGCAATGCTAGTACTTGCTTATTTTGAATTTTCAGTAAGCATGCGCCTGCTATCGAGCTCTTCGAGTGCAGGTTCTCAAAGGAATGGCGGTGAGAGGGAGTTCTTTCTTTGTTACATTGTGTGGGAAATATCTTTATTGCGACTGGCTTTTTATATGAGATATTTATTTTCAAATATTCTCAGCGTTGAAGAAATATTAGATAAGAAAATCAGAGTTTGCTCAGAGAAATTCAGCTTGGCGTGAGATATAATTTAATTTTTTATCTTTTCTTTCATTTCGTGTAGAATATGTTAATTAAAATGAAAGATCTCGATTAACAGGATTAATAGCTGTATACACCAATTGTTAGTTTGGAAATTGGGATACTTACAAACAAAACTTAGAGGCATTGTCTGGTGGCATTTGGTGGGGGTCTTATATGAAAGACAAAAAAATTTCATCATATGTAGTCCAAACCTCATACCGAAACTCCATTCCTAACCCAATATATCCCTTCGAAAGATTGGTTACTTTGGTTACTTTTGTTAGGAAATACCTCCAGATTTCCTCAAGGTCACAGAATATGATCCCAAGTGGGGAAATTGCCTCAGATTCCTTTTGTTATTCTTTACAATTGGATACCTTGTTTGTCCTTAAAGTTTGATACCATTGGAAAGTTTAGACGTTTTTCCGTATAGATATAGTATAAAACTGTTCCATACTTACGGGACAGCGATTAAAGTTATGACATGTTCAATATAGTGAAAAGCTACATCTAATCAATTTGCCCAGATAATATCACAGATTTCCCATCACGCACTGCGGAAGCTGAAAATGTAGCATTTCTTCAAAAATCCACATCTTCCAAATGCAAGATGTTATTGGGATGGGGTTTTCACTGCATAACACACAAAAGTTTTCTGCTTCTTTTGAAAACATCAGATTTGGTCACCAGAACATGCTTTTAAGTAGTAACTTTGTATATTCCCTACATTCTGTCTCAAAATTATTTTTAAAATTTCAAAGAAATATAGGAGTTTATTTATTTCCTTTATTTAATCATAGAAATGGTGATCATAAGTAAGGTAACTTAGAGAAAGAAGGCACAAACATACAAGCAGGCGTATGAGGAGGCGTGGCGTTTGCAGCCCTCCACATTTGGGCGAAATATTAGCACTTTTCGGGGAAAAGTACTCACCCAATTACAATAAAAGAAGTCTCCTAAGCTTATAAGCAAGAATCATAGAGTGACAGAGTGGTTTATTTCAGCTGTCATGTACCAATGTGTTTTTCAAGTGCGTGGGTTCAAATTCCGCTCAAGGTGGATTTTACCGGGCACTCCGCGCCTTTCCGCCCACTGGGGAAGGCTTACCCAAAAAATTCGTTAACCGTGCAGTTGCTCGCTGGACGGAAGGGCCCTGGGGCAAACTTTAACTGGTCGACTTTGCTTGCTTATATGTGCAAAAATAAATACTGTAAAATATTACACAATGAGAAATGAAAAAGAAATGCACAAGAGATAAAAAATGTCAAACTAAATCTGAAACACATCAAACATCCAAAGTTAGTGCGTAACAAATGTTTGTAAAGGCAACCGCCGGAGGATAAGAACGTAGTGATAACACCTTCTAGTTCCCTTGTGAGCAATACAAAAAATATAAAATTTATCTCTTAATTTGAGAATGGTAGCTTATTTAAGGAGCAAATCGCATTTGGCGGACTGTTATTTGTGAATAAACCGTCGAGACTCCATATTTGGCAAAGTAACGTAAGATGTAATATAGCCAGGTATATAGATAAGGGGTTACGGATTAGTCACCAGATCATAGCGTCCAAGGCGATCACAAATGCCTTTTTGGTTATTTATAAACACATTTAGATCAATGCTAAACATTTTACAGCTATTTTTTTAAGAAAGCCCCGAGTCTAAACTCCTTACTGATCTTTGGCAAGTAAGAGGTACTTAACAGGGACAGCATACAAAATCTGAGGTGAAATGTAAATAGATATAAAAAAAAAACTTGCATTCGTGCTTCTAAGCTTAACATTTAATGTAAAATGTAGTTGCAAATTCAGATCAGTCAGGTAAGGTGCATATTTTTAAGTTCTATTTTTGTTATACGGAGGCACAGATTCAGTGGCTGATTAAAGGGGACGTTGGGTGGCCGCCTCCCATGAACACTCTGCTTTGGCGCGACTTTCAACCATTGTGATGCCCCCACGTATAACAGACGCAGAGTTGTATAGTGACACGTTTGTGTTTTAGAGTGAATTTCCTGAAATGTAGAACGCTTAGGACAGGGGTTCTTTATTATTTTCGTTGGTTGGCCGCATTTTTCATCATGAAAATTTCGCGGGTCACAAACAAGCAAGTAAGTTTGTTCGAGAGGGGGAAGTCCCGTTTTCAAATGACTGAATGACGTAACGGGAAGGCGATGCCTTCCTCCAAATAGCGCGGTGTCTAGGAGCCCTGCTTCGAAAGGCCCCTAGAAGGGTTCGGGGCAATTTTCCCGTGGAACCCAGGAGCTTTAATACATAT
>WURT03641260.1:0-19987 GCA_009936505.3 Holothuria glaberrima | reverse complement strand
CGGATCAATGGTCGGCGTGGGAAATCTGGTACTTTGGCGTAACTACGGCGTGAGTATTACACGGAATGCAGACTGGGATATCAGTAGAGATAGGTTAACAACATCCTGAGAACAACCCTGATTTACACAGAAAACTAAAATCTTAACCATTCCTGACATGAAGTTAGCCCAGCAGGTGCTAACTGGCAAGAACTGGGAGTGGGGCAAGATCCTTGGCAAGCCTAATTTGTGCACAGAATGCGTAACATCCTGGCAACCCTGTCGGGCTGAGAATCTACTGAGTACTGTAGGTTTAATTATACCATTACTAGCCTATTATTAGAAACTACTCAGTTATACTTAGTACTCCTAGGCTATGATGCCTAAACTATTTCTAGGCTACTCATATCTGGCCTAGCCTACGGGCTACAATGACAGTGTACAGTACTGGGAGTGATTACTACTCGGCTAGGCTAGTACTGAATGACAGGCAAATATTAGTTATTACGTTACGTTAAACTGTATAGGCTTAACGTTAGCCTGGCCTACCGGTGTCACTTCCTCTCTTAACATAGAATTTTTTCGAGCCAAATAGCTCTGTTTGGAAAATCAATGCATCCTTAAAAGTAATATCTGCAGTATTATAAGCTCTTAATATTAGATGCACTGCTAGTCACCTGCAATTTTGGGGATGTACTACAGAGTACGAGCTACAAACAGGTGAGTCTTGTTGGCTGTACCTTCGCAGAGGTGGGTGATGTCTAAAAGACATCAAATTAGAATGTTGATATGTGTACCGTACAGTGCATGTAGTGTATAGCTTGCACATGTTGTGTTTTCTGCACTACCTTTTGTACAGCTAGCCACCAAATGCACAATGGTTTGTGCAGGGGCATCGCGCATTGGGACTCATGGTTTCCACATTTACACATGAATTTCCTTTTATCTACATAGTATCAAAACGGCGGGTTAGAATCTCATTGAAGGCACGCACCGTGAAGTTTCGGTTGGGTCGTATTTTCTTTTGAATTAGCCTTCACGGCATCTTTTGAGACCTTAAACCTCCTTTGTCATTAAACTTGTTACTTTTTGTCTCAGTGCCATGTATGCTTTCCCAACAAGTTGAATGAGTCCTGGCTCCAAGTGTGGATCAGCCTCTCTTTAACGGAAAGAAATTGCTTCTTGCTAAACTTCAATTCAAGAATTGACTACGCTTAGCCGCGTCTTTCTCTCGGACAGTTCATTCTCCTTTTCTCTCTGGTTTTGAAAGCAGCAGTCAGATTTTGCACCAACAACTTGGAATCTGTGCCTGTCCATGCAACAAATATGCGCAAGCAGGATGAGAGGACGGCGTGTGCCGACCGGGAAGAGAACACTTATGGGGAGCAGCAAGAGAGATTTTGGGAGTTCAATTCACCCAACAGACTCAGTAGAGTCTAAGGATTAACTGCTTTTTAACATTGTTTGGCACTATCATCGCAGTTGGTAATCTGGTTTTTTTTCTCTCTTTCGTTCGGAGCATGTGTTCGTGTGAAGTGGAAGCAGTTTCTGTACTTATCGCATGTATAGTTTACGTTGTAATGGTTATCCGAGGAGTTTCAGTATAGCGCCGTATACCCTGACCTGGTATAGTCGTCGTTGCCTGGGAATTCCCTGGGCCCAAGAATATTTCACCGTCATGGTGTAGTAGGAGTAATTAATTATGTGATGCTTCGCATTTTCATAAGTTCAATTTTTGAAATGATCAAATTTACTGCTATTAAGTCTTATTTTATTGAAGTGATTTGTGGAAATGAATCCAGTATTTCTTATTTGAGGCATCATCTTGCACCAACGTTTACAACATAGCAGCTAATTAATGGACTGGGGGCAGACCGAATTTATCACTTCAGTCTCTCCGTTTTCCTCCTCTTGTCCACTGCACTCGCCACAGTGTCGGATCCAGGATTCATTCCATCGAAGGTGAAGTATGGGAGCTAACTACCCATGATAGGGACCATCTGCACCTGAGAGTAAGTGGATGTGTGGGAGGGACTGTGATGGCCCTGACAGGTATTTCTCACCCTATCTGGCAGGGACAACTCAGGGAAAAACTGGATTAGGCCACTTCATTGATTTGTTTGCTTAGTGGCTTCCTCCTCACAACTGTTGGGGAGGCTCTTCCATTCAGGCTGAACACAGCTTTTAAGTGTGTCATGTATGAGTGACTTTCAACAAAAGTTCCCAGGAGTAAAGATGACTTCAAACCCAGGGGTGGCGCCATGGTTTGCTCTACGGGAGGGGCGGGGGGTCCCCGATGGGGGCAGCAACCCAAAGCTTCTACAAAGGCGATAAGTTGACAAAAGTATGGGGACATAGAAGTTTCGGCGGGAGAACAGCGCCGAAAAAAGATTCACTTTTTTACAAAATAATTGAAAATTTGTGATTTTTATGGAAGAAAATTGGAAAAATTAAGGTTTTTGTAAGGAAAATTAGAAACTTTGGGGTCTTTATTGAAGCAAATGCCCTTCCTGTGAGCAAAATCAAGTAGATCGTCGGGCGACTGAAGGTCATTGGAATTACATATTTTATCGTACGGATTAAGGCTCCCTTACGAATATGGAGCCCCCCCTCCCGTTGGCGCTATCCGGGTTCATGCCTGCCAGGAAGTTGAGCTGCACAGTTTTATTTGCTAAGAGGATAAGTTGTGGCTGGATTTTTTCTCAATTCTAGCTAATGGATATATCCTATAATGCGTTCAATATGAGAGTAAGGAACCCGTCTTTTTAGAGCCTCTTCGGTACGTAGGCTACTCTAATGAGGGGGACTCGGGCTGAGGGATCTGCGGTATTAACAAAATGTTTGACAGTTTATTTTATTGAAGCATTCAACCATTTTCAAATTGCATTTGATGCGTACTGAACTTATAATCACGATTTGACATCTTTTATAACAGCGACTATAGGACGGTAGATGTAATGCTGAGGGTACTTTGTGGATGTAAGTATTACTAATTGTAGATTTGCACTGGGATTTGCACCCAGCTGCCCCTAAGGAGGGGGGGGGTAAGGGGCACTTTCTCCCGACAATTTGCCGTGATCCCGTGCGCTCCCATGAGATATTGGTTATTAAAAATATGCACAAACTTACACACTGTTAATATAGCGATTTGGATACGAGAACCCAGTGTCACTTTTATTCAATCAGGGGCCTAAAATTGCAGATATTCTCAAATCCTCGTGTTTGTGGCGCGCTGGTGGGTTGCTTATATGTTGGCCGTTGCCCTAAAACTTTTCAGTTGTTTGGGCAGTGATCAGCGGGGGGGGGGGGGGCTTGACATTTGACAATATTTTTTTTAAGATGAGCGTGATTGTACCCGAAAGAAAATAATGGTGAAATTTTATTTAAGTGGTTAGTTCCATTGTCTGTCGCGATTATCTTTATACGCGTAGAATAATTTCGAGGAGACCGGCCTCAGTTTCAACGTTCGTGACACTGATCATCTAGTACGCCGTAGATGTCACGAACGTTGAAACTGAGGGTCTCCCCGAAATTGCACAATGTAGCACTAAAGGCAAAAATTGCAATTATCTTGGGGAAGCAGCTGTGTAGCCCAAGCTTTTCAGCAAGGGCGTAGGAAGCGGGGTGGGGGCTGGGGCGCTATCCCCAGCGAAATTTGTGGGGGGGATTAAGCATGTTTTAGCCCCCACTTTCCAAGGACGAAACCCCCTGATTTGTTTCTGCTGTAAGAAATGTCAAAACTTTGCTGTAATTAACCCTTAAAATTTTTCCAAAATGGTGCACCAAATCTCCCCCAGTCTCGAACAGCTTCCCACTCCTATGCTTTTCAGAGAGTATTTTAATGTACTGAGGCATAGGAGAAAGGTAATGATGGGTAGTTAGGACATAGCTTGCTCCTACAGGGACTTTGGGGCCGAACTCTGATTTTGGGTCAAAATTTGAATGTAAATAAATATTATTTCCATATTTTATCAATTTTAATCAATTGAATAGCAATAAATAAGGATTATGTTCAGTCACACTAAAATACCATAGCGTAGCCGCATCAACTACATTACAAGATATGGATTAATGTGTAAAAGCAAGTGTGGAGCAAACATGCAGTCAGAGTGTATACTTTACTTTAATTGCTGTAGGAGATTTTCTCAGCCGCTGATCCAGGTTGGTGGGTTAGGTGTTTAGACACTTCCTTTCGATGTAAGAGCTAAAAAGACATGTTTGCAGTGCTCTTTTCCTCGAAATTTGGGCTTAGATCAGTCTCTCCCGAAAGGGGAAACCATGAACCCTCCCTTTCTAATAGGGCTTATATCAGTCCCTGTGAAATAATTTTTTTTAACATTTTAAATTTTTACTGACGACCCTTTAAAATAGGCCATTATCCTTCCCCTCTGGCCTCCAGTTTTCCACTGGCTTGAAGAACTATAGACCTCACAGAAGTGTTTCACCTCACAAATTACTCCGCCTGATGGACAAAAATTTCTAGGCAAAACTTTCCGACTAAACTTTCTCTTACAAATTTCTGCAGGACTAATGTGAAGAAATTTTACTGTTCCCCCGCATTTCACTGCAGGCACATATGTAGCAACTGTAATGATTTTCTCAGGAATCAGCCTGTGCAGGGATTTGCAGGATTTCCTTCTTGGGAAAATTTCTTTCACCTTGACTGATTCTCAAATTTGAACTTACTATACCAGCAGATTATTTCCCCTCTCACACACCAGGGAGTTGCAATGACAGCTCCCTGGTCACTTCAGGTAGGCTCTAGGCTACTTTTCTACTGAACTGAAAGGCTGTTGCAGCCCTCTCGAAAGGACTGTGATGCAGGAAACCGTCGTATAGGTCCCATAATGCGGTCCGAGGGCATACACCTAATTTGGGATCAGCCTGGGCTCTTAGGGCTTTACCAAATTTTAAGGGATCACTGGAACGAGCTAAACCATTTCAAATTAACACAGAGTGTCCTTTACACATGTCACATAAATCACACTTTGAAGAACATTTTGTTAATAATATCCTAACTCAAAATAATGGGCGCTCGATTTGATAATGCAGGGGCTTTCCTAGCCTTTGTCAAGGCTTTCTGCCATTTGTTACCTCTCCTTTATTTACTTCGATTTGAAAAGTACGAGTTTATCGTACCTAAGACTGTATGATTGAGGCTAGGCGCCGGCCTCGCATTTACTGAGCCGTCACGCATCAGCATTGGAATTTCGGGCGTAGTGCATACCAGGGGGAGTACAACACCGAGGAGGTAACAGCTAGTGTTTACAGATGGAGGTGAAAGAAACTTCTGCCGGATAGACTCGACAGAGGCGTCGGCTAGGGCTTTCCTTGTGGGTGAGTTGGATAAATGATGGAAGGGATTTCGTGGGGCTTGAAAAAGTAATTCCACCTGCGCTGTCCTACGGTCCTATATGTAGTTAACATTGGCCATAAAAAATAACCTTACTACGGTTTGAGTGCTAGAGAAACGGGTAATTACTAACACGTTTGACAAAATTTTAGTCGCGTTTCTTGTCTTTTTACTTTCAAAAGTTACATTTTATTTAAAGTCCCGGCAAAGGGCCATCTTGCCAAGTTAGTGTCGCAGAAAAGAGGAAAAAGCAAGATGTAATCCTGTAGGCTTTTTAAGGAAGAAATGGGAACAATTTTTTTAAAAGTTCTCAATTGCAAGTTGCACTGAGAGTAGTTATAAACTGAAAAAAAAAATAGCGCCGCCGTACTTGAGAAGTTCTTCTAAAAATGTTTTGGCCAAAAATGCCTCAGAGATTGCTGGAAATGACACTAACGAGGCTTTGAAAGTTGCATCTAAGGGTTCTTTATTTTGAAATCTCAGTGTTAAGAAACTAATACTTTCAGGGTGAAATGGGAATTGCACATGATAAATCCATCAGACGAAGACGTGGACTTCAGCAGGTAAATAGAAAGCACATGTTTGATCCCATGGTGAATGATATGGCTGATTCAATGAAATAAAACTCGAAAATTGTCGATAACGCACAGCCAACTGAACCCATCTCCAGTTGAACCCACCGCGAATCACCCTGGTGGTAAAATAGGAGTGGGAAAGCGACGATTACATGGAGAGCTGGATATTTACGAAATTGTTAACATTACAATGACGCATTTAACTATCTTTAAATTGCATAAGAAAGGCACGAAGGTGCAAAAACGCATAGGCATAGGCGGAAATTCAGGGAGGATGGGGGAGATATCCCCCACTTTTTGAAAATGCTGTCATTGACTTTCACTTTTTTACACAGTAACATTTACCGCAAGGGCCCACTAACCCCCTACCCCCCCCCCATTTTCGCACAAACCTCCGCTACTGTATGAAAGTCACAATTGGTAATTTATAGAAAGTAGAACTTGATACTGGGGCTCATTCGATGCCCTTACATGAAAGTACCGCAGTTGGTCTACGGAGGGGCCTACAAACTTCCCTCGGAAAATGTGGAAATACTGGTATCAAACGGGATACACGGGAAGCATTTGGATAGAGTAACGAGCAAGGCCTGCATCTGGCTCACCATGGGCATGGTGCCTTGGGAAAACGTGGATTACGTCAGTGCATGTGAGTATGAAATGGAGTGGCCCACTAAATTGCTGAATTGTAGCCACCCGACGTGAAGATGTAATTCATGATAAGCCATATAGGCTTCTCCCACATTTGTGGTCTCTTAGCGTCATTAAAAAAAAAAAAAAACTGTCCTTCATTCCAATCAACATACCATCACGGCAGCCCATCTGGGTTATATGTGGGCATAAGCCTGAGGGGCTTTTCATCTATTTGGAGTAAGAAAGTTATTATGGGAGTATAATGCGGGTGTTTTCTCAGTAGGCAGATGTTCTTGGCCAGAGGTAAGTCATGTCCGAACATTGAGGGGCCATGTGGACTCTTATGCATGGGCGTAGGGGTGTTACGACTTGCCCGAAAATATGACCAAAAATATAACCAAAAATTTTCGCTTGCTCCGCTAGTGTTCAACATTTTAATGTACATATCTTCGGTTGTTAAATCATAATGATGGCATGCAATTACAAACAATCATTTGCCGTGTCATTACCTTCTATATTGGTTGTAAATTTATTTTTCTTTCAGTGGGTGGCCAAAAAATTCTCAGCACAATGCCCGAATTTTTACAGAAATATTTGAATGGGGAGCTGCAGCCCCAGCCCGTCTCCTACGCCTATGCTCTGGTGTATTTTCAATAGGCACGTTCTTCTAAGTGGGCCTCCAAATGCAGTGCTGTCCGATCGTCATTTGGCCCACGTAGGCATTTGTTCTCAATTTGAGGCCGCCCAAAAGGGCATCGTTAACAAATATTAGTAGCCCATTTTGATTGGGATATGGTTTCCATGAGCCACAGCACACAGTCATGGTATGGGATGGGTTCCATTTACGGAGGAACCCTTGGCTACTACACTTGGTTCTTGGGAGTGTCTTTGCTGTCCCATAATGGCTCCATGTTAGGGAAATCTGTGCCATATTATGTGGGTACAGTATGGGCTAGCCCATATGGTACATGTAAGACAGCATTATTATAGAAGTTAAGTAGATATGCTTTCTGCTTTTCTTAGTAATTTATAAAGAATAACAAAACGTTCATCAAGCTGCAAAAATATGCATGATTCATACATTGGAAAAAGCCCATTCGATACTGTTTCCCCATTCAGGATGGCCCAAATGAACGTTACACAGATATCAGTGGCTAAGATCGATGGGCCCTAGAAATATCCATAGGTGGGTAACATGGCGGCCTAGCTCACACTTGGTTCAATTTAAACCATGGGTGCAAAATTTAGTTGGACCCTAAAGGCAGACTTGTCGTACTCGAGTACAAATATCTGTACTCGTCACTCGTACTCGGGTACCTGGCCTCAGTACCATTACTCCGGTACCGCGTACTCGCACTCGTACTCTGGATCTGCGTACTCGTACTCGACATGTCTGTACTCGTACTTGTACTCAAGTATAATAATTCTCCTGCTTATTAACTGCTGCATTTTATTTCAATTATTCCACGTAAATTTACTTCAAGTTATTATTCTCAAGTCAATTGGTTAAATCAATTGGCCAAAAATTCAATTTTATCAAACTGGTAACCTTCCCTCTCAATAGAGCTTGACTCAGAGAATGCTTCCCATTTGAAAGGAACAAGTAAGATCATGCAGGCTATAATTTCAGGAACAACTTGAAATTTATGTTAAGTTGAAAAAGAATTGTATTAAAATTCGTAGTTATTCAATCAGTGGTGCTTTGGAAAAGCTATATATGGGGAACTTACAGTGCCATGCGAACTATTAAGCACGTTTTATTCTAGTTGCATATTCAGGTAAAGGAATACAACAGTTTTGAATTTGTTGTTTGAATTCCAATCTCTGACTTTCTAGTTGATTATTGAATTTTTTTTATTCTGTCAGTTTGTATTACAAAGTTGCCTCCAGCTGTTCACAGCTTAAATCAAGAAGTGCAGTGATTCATTCATCTGAAGAATTTGTGGAACGGGTACTAGCAAATCAGCAGTTGAATACTTTCCATGACTGGAGTACATAGAGTACTAGTTTGCATATGTGATCACATGTACCATCAGTTTCAGAAAGAGAGAGGTGGTCATGCTGGGAGGGTGGATTATATTCCTTCGCCATGCTTTCAGGAAAGTTTCAGCGTCAAGTCAAAAAGATATCCATCAAATCAGATATAAATGTGGGTTCACTGCAGATATGCAGTTTCTGCTATCTCTGGACTATTTTGCTATCATGATCTGCGTCAGTCCGAAGCTCTGGTTCGAGGTTGCGGAGTTTGAGGTGAAGGCCTACCTGCAACCGTGCAGAGACATCTAACACTGTGTGACATGTGTACATGCAGTCCTTGTTGCTCCACATATGTAACAATAGGGTGATAATGAGTTAATCTGTGATCAATTTATAATAATATTCTGTGAAATTGCACTCGTACTCGTGAGCTGTGTACTCGTACTCGTACTCCGGTGTTTTGTATTCGTAATCGTACTCTTGCCCTCACGAAATTGTGTATTCGTACTCGTACTCATGTGTCGTGTACTTGTACTCATACTCGTACTCTGGGCTATGTACTCGCACTCGTTCTCTCAATTTTGTACTCTGTTACGAGTCTGCCTAAAGGAGAACCCGCATGTATACCCATATGTTGCCCTTGAAGATCGCGCCACACTAGAATATAATACTTGTGGGTATGTCAACAAGGTGACGCGGGAAAACATGATTTTCAGCTGGAGATGTTAAGGCTGTATCAGACTTTGTTATCCTGAAATGCCATGGGCTATGGGCCAAAGGCTCATTGACTGTAGGAACGTTGCCATGAGCTCATTTCCATGGGTCCTACTCCAAAAGGCTATTAATCAAACAACCTGTTAAAACCTACAGTGAAATATTATTAAAAATTATCATCAGGATACCTGTGACATAGGACCAAGGTCTCCGTTCGGGCTCCATGGGCCATAGGATTAGGTTTCTATTTTCAATTTTAACTATAGCTCCCAATCAGCCGATGGGTTCTTGGACCAACGATGGGATGTATAACTAAAGACGGCAGTTACCAAATTGATTGCAATACACAGCGACAACTTGCTGCAACTTAAAGGGAAATATCGCGTTTGTTTTAGAGAAAATTTTTGTATTTTTAAACCAATATTAAGAGATACAGAATTTTAGACAATTCAAAATAAGGCAGTACGGTACCTTTGTTTTCAAAAAGTAAGGTTCTCATGGAAAGAAATTCAGTGATTTGTTGCACAAAAGTAATTTGTTCACCCAAACTTTTTTAAATATTTAAAGCTATTGCTAGAGTTTATTGGTGAGACTGAATGGTTTAATAGTGATTAAAGCTATTTTTTGTGTACCAGTTGGTGCATTTTTAAACACAATATTTCCCTTTAAAGATGAAATATTTTGGTGCTCAGTCTACTGACAAGTCTAACAGTACTAGTTAGTCAGTTCATGTATCGTACTGTCATATCCATGAAAGGCTAGTGCCAAGATGGCGGACCGCTGGCTTCAAAATTATTTTGACATGCCCTACCCAGTTATTTATATAGATCGGTGGTGGAAACACTGAACCACTTAATGGATTAAAAAACCTGAAAGTGCCTCTGATTTCACCACAGCTCATCTGAAATCCATTTTTCCCGGGCCTCTAATCGAGCCTAGGATCCCTTTGTCGCTAGAGTTTCGCGATCTGCTCTTGATTTAGTTTGGTACAAGTCATGTCCCACCTCTTCCTTTACTTTTAACAAGCTGTGGGCCCTCTTATATGTTTGCGCAGACAGAAGACCTGTCGAATTAAGAGAATTACGTCAAAAGTGAAATTATGAAAGATACATATTCATAAGCGTGGGAAGCAGTATAAAAGTGGGGGGGGGGGCGGAACAATTTTTGGACTGTGCACCTCGCCCTACCCCTAAACTAAAATATACATTTTTGATGTGAAATTTTTTGCCTTTTTCTACCTGACAGAGCAATTTAAAAAAAAATAAATAAAATGAACAAAAAAAGGAACATTTGTATGCCATAACCAAGTTAAAAAATGAAACTGCACATTAAATAAAATAGAAATCTTTGTTTTTTTGCCAACCATTGTACACCCAACAACTGCAGTACATCTATGCCCTCTGGAAAGTAATATTGATAACATCTGGACCCCGGTATACTGGTATATTACAGGCGGTAGGCGTATATATATATATATATATTCTAGTATGCCATCCAAAGTGGGGGCGAAAGAGGGTTTACGCCCCCCACCATCGAGAGTGGGGGGCGGTCGCCTTCTCTGTTCCCCTTTTCCTACGCTTATGCTGTGTCGGAAACAAATAGACCGCTTCTTTAAAAGTCGGGTCGTTTTCGAACCAAAACATCTCTGACAAAAGGGAAACGAGCCATGAGAGTTATTTTAAAAACAACAGTGTAAGAAACACCCATTTTCTATTATTTTCACAGGCCACAAAACGTACATTGGGGGAGAGAGTAAAAGCATGTACACTTTTTCAAACTATCATAAATGACATGAATTCTTGCCTAAAACACCACTTTTTCATTATTCTCAGATGAGGGAAGGGTCAAAAGAAAGCGTACTATTGAAAAATTTAAAAAAACGGACGGCCCCTTGTTTCCCATCACTCAGACATGAACTTGACATAAAAATCCAATTCTCGATCCATTGAGTATAGGCTGTCGTGCAATTGACTCAAACGTCATCTGGCCTAAGTGTATACTTCATATTGTTATCTACTATAATTCACAATGAACTGCACTATGCTGGTGCCCTATGTTCCCGGAGCAGAAATGCAGGCAGTCAACTGAAGCTGGTCGATGACAAAGTCATATGCCCCACCGGGTCACAGTCTTGGGGAATACCGGCCCGCCAGCCTTCCAGGTAGAAGAGGCATTGTTCTTCATAATGTGCCACAGTAGTGCTGCTATGGTGTGCCATGTGATGACGACATTTCTACAATGCATATAAAGTTATGCACATAATTTGCATTCTCTCCCTTAACTTCCTTTGTTGGACCAGGGAGTTGCTATTGTCAAATAGCAACTCCCTGATTAAACAAGTCGCACCCTGCAGGGGGAAGTGCCTTTTTCATGTACGCGGGAAAATGCGCATTTCCGCGAACTCTCCTCGCGCGGAAAAATCGATGTCTTTTTATGGAAGTATTTATAACGTTTCCTTGTGCACAACTCTCTTATGCGGAAACAAGTTGTAAGTTAGTTAGTTAGTTGAGATTTTACGGCCCAGTTTGTAACCAATTGGTTTAAGTCGAGCCGGCCACGGCCTTTTTTCCAGTTGTGGCTCACTGGCTTGTTTTCCCTACTCCATTGTTTATGCTGAGCACCAAGCACAATGGCAGTAGGTTCAATTTTTAAAAGTCCTCGGCCATGACTCGAACCCTAGACCTTCCGGCTGCAAGTCGGATGCTCTAACCACTTGGAAATAAGTTGTAAGAAGCAGTGGCGAAGCCATGGGGGGCAGGGGGATTGCCCTCCAGAATTTTTTGTAACACGTCCCCCTCCCACAAATAATTTCAAGCGATGTGTTAAAAAAAGGAAAAAAACAGGAAGAGTTTTCCTTGAGGAAAAAAAACATACATTTACCATATATCCAAACTTTGACAAATTTATATGATCAGCTTAGCAATTAATCAATTTGGTCAGTTAGCAGGTACGAACTTAACTGAAAACAATAGCAAGAAATAATGGCGCCTTGGTCTAATTGGTCAAAGCATAGCGTAAGCGCATACACAGTATCAACATATACCTACCATAGTCGTGTAAAATGTACAATGCAAATTGTACATACTGCTGCACCCTGCACTGCATGGGCTTCACCACAGTAACTGCATACAAAACGTCGGGAGAAACATAGGCCTGTTCATATATATGTATTTTGGTTGCTCCCCTTGAGAAATGCCTTGCCCCTCTAACAAAGAAAGTCTGGCTACGCCACTGGTAAGAAGCCCTGTCCTGTGTTGAAGTGGACATCATAAAAGACCATCTGAAGGGCTGGAGAGATTTGACGAATATATTTTACTTTAAAATGTTTTTTAATTAATTAATCCGCTTTTGATCCAACATTCCAGTGTATGCATACTTCGATGTCAGGGATTATTGCTCTTTTTGTACTCAACAATCGGCAACCCCACATAGGCTATTATTATATCTCAATTGTCACTATTCAGGCACGTGACCTCGGGGGTGGGATGGGATCCAATCCCCACAACTTGAGTGCAAAACACAATGACAGAATCACCTGTTTCATAGGAAATTTTCTGATATGACTCCTTGCACCTATAGAGCTCATTTACGGCGAAACTCCCCGAGGCGCCACCGGGACCCCACCTCCATAAGGAAAGGTTTGCAGTTTGTCTAACTGGGTCATATGGTCTAACCTCTCTCATCCCCCTACCTAATCCCTGCTTCGCTGCTGCAACCATTTGCACACAGAATGCAAAACACCTAATTTTTAAATGTTTTTATTTTGTATGAGAAGCCCCCTCGTAAGTAAAAATGACCAAAGTTTGATTAAACTTGACCTAAAATGGGTGCATTTTGACCAACTTAGATAACTGACTACCACAAAGTTTAGCAAAGGCCATATGCATCCAACCTTACAACATCTTACCCTTTAACGAGTAATGGTGCATACAAGAACGTTTTGAATGTCCATTCTTGCCCTTGATCAGGGGCCGTGGGGCCAAATTTGAAGTGAGGGGGCTAGTCAGCGAAGCGGCCCAATATGTACAATATAATAAAAGCAGTTTAAGGCGGCCCAAAATGCCCATGGAAGAAAAAGTGCGGGAGTCCCCGTAGCCCCCCTGTCTCCACGGTCCCTGTTGACACTTTTTCAAGTGGACGGTTTCGTTCATTCACTGGTCAGCTGGTTGAATTATACCCGTCTTTGATCACCTGGTGCTTAAGCGCAGCCTGTCAACCCTGCAGCACTGCTACGGTCTGAAGAGTCCGCGATCTTTCATTTAAGCGAAACTTCCCCAGCCCTTACTCTAACGTTAATAAATCGCTCCAAGTGCTAAAATTGCGCTTTAGAAGCAAGTTTAAAAAATTTAATTTTCAAACCTGACGCCATTAGTGAGATAAGCAGGTGGTTCAGTCACGAAGAATCTACACACGACCCTGCCCTCACAAACCTCTAGAAGCCCTCGCGTCAATGCAGCTCGTCTGATGTGCCAGCATTTTTCTCGTGATTTCTTTCCAATTGGCTGACGAATCGATCTACAAAAATGTGTAGGAGTTGAAGTGTGAAACGCATCCGTGCATATGGGATCTACCACCGACACAAAATAGGATAGTTTATTCTTGTCTGCTAAGTTGGTAGCAAAATGGCACGCGAATAATATAACTGTAGCAAACAGGTCTTCCAGCGCAACAAATATCAAGCAAGTGGAATGCGGCAATCAGATTTTACTCAAATTTGACTGGACTGCCTATCTTACAACAACACTTAGTAAACATTCCTGGAACTGGCCGGTGCGATACGTGGTATAGCCTACGTCCACGCCCATCGTTTCAGGGGGATCACACTCTCTGCAAATACTTTATTGCGAGCATTCGACGAGTGTGTGCTGCTCACGGACTTCTTCCATCCACTTTTGAAGTTGGTTGAAATGTTGCAAATTCATCAAATTATGAAATTACCCGGAAGCGCAGTGGCCATCTTGGTAGGCCGAAATTTGTTCTTGAGCTTGAACCGAAGGTCAAAAGGTCAAATTCAGTGAACGCGCTGATTGTTCTGCAAGACACCGCGCCGCGCACCACATTACTTTAGTACTTGTCCACGTGTGCTGCTTGTCCTCCAGAACGCGGTTGCGTTAGTTGACTTTTGCACACCTGAAAACTCCCTTTACAGCGCCTGTTAAACGTTGGCGCCGTTGTGCGCAGGATCGGAATCAAAGGGTAAATGCAATGATGATGTGCATGCTTGCGCACGTCAGCATGTATATCATTGGGTAAATGAATCTACACTCAATGATGTACATTCACACGCGCACGCGTAGTAGACTTACGCACATATCCGACCGGTACACCAGTAAGCTGTCTTGGTAAGTTAGTCCTATTCAAATAAGCAATTTGCGGCAACAATAATATACAGAGAATCAGTTTCCGATATCAACTATTTGACCAACATCTACAATATATTCTTTATACCTTAAAAATCACTGCATGGGAGATAATTTCAATTCACTTTTCGAGTCAAAATTGTGCAGCTGTTTGCTGAAAATTTATGAAGATAGACTGAAGACAAAATTGCAAAGATTGTCGCAGGAGCTGCCTTTTTGTTTTCTCCTGCCATTGATGGATTATGTCCGATAATTTGTTTCATTTTTTGTTTTTATTTTCGTGTACATTCTGCACTGTAAACCAATACGTGCTAGTTGCGAGATGATTTGTTTGGGAGTAACGTAGTTTCCTCCTATTTTGTGAACGCCAAGTGGATCCCCCAACGTTGCAATGTTAAAAAATAGCGCGTACATCCAGTTATACGTACAGATAAGTGGTTAAGATGCGCAATAAAAAATACAATGATCTTTCGTGTTCCGGTGTTAAACACTTGCGTCCTGTGCTGGATTCTATAGCTGTAAAGGTATTGATGTTCAATAAGTTTTGACCTAAGTAGATTATCGATGTCGCATGCGACATGGGAGAACATTTGCCATGTAATTTGGTTGTGGTCAATATTTTTGTCCTTCTCTTGGGTGGGGGTAGGGGGAGCACCCTCTTAAAACTTGTATCACCTATTCGGCTATCCCTACCCCAGAAAAAACCCCAAAATCCTTGGGCAAGAGACATATTCATGTGGCCCGTGGTCAGATTAAGTTTAGTGGAAAGTAATGCAACTCTGATATCGATATCTTTTCAATTTGATTAAAGGGCTAAATTTAAACAGCAAATTGTGGTATACTCACAACCTATTCAAAGGTGTTACACTATGAGAATGTTTTGAGTTTCATGTTCGTATTTTACTAGAAAATCGTAGAGCAAATCCCAAAGTTGTAATCCTATGATATTAGAGAATATTTCTCAGTTTTGGAATCTCTTTGTATTGATCCTCACTTGCTGGGTTGGGAGCCTTATAGTGTTTATGTTTAATTTCATACCAATCCAGTCCACCCCCGTAGGCAAGACAAGGTACCTAAGGGGCGAAATGGCTTGGGGGTGAAAAAATTTTCAGGAGGCCAAATGTGTAAAAATGTATTAAAATCAATGGCAAATTGAAACTTTCTAGCGGGCGAAAAAAATTCAGCCCCTTGGCCCCCTTGGCTACGAGCCTGTACCAATCTTTAGCAAAAGAAATCTACATTTCATTGTTTTGGCTTCATCTAGGTACTCCACTCCCTTTAAACATGCATCTGCTTACTAAATACATTCCCCTGTCAACCCCTGACATACAGTGACTCCTCCGTCCTTTCATATGCAGTAAATGCGAATATTTATCCACACTCAGGGAAATTCGTTAGGGTGCTGAACACAAGCACAGCTAGAAATCTTATATGGCAATACAAAAGAATAAACGCTTCAAATCACTGTTTGTTCGGTTTAGCGTCCCAGAGGTTTCGTTCTTAATATGTGCTGCCGCTTTCCAAAATTCAAGTCTATCAACAAATTGTCTGAAATTAAGCATTTCAATTAGCTTTTTTAAATAATAATCTGCAGCTGAACAAAACGGGCTGGTACTTTCCCAGTCCAGTGTCTCGACAGAAATTAAAGACTTTATTTGGAAGAAACCTTTCCATAATTCATTTAACTTTAGCTCACACAAATCGAATAACTTTCGGTTGCACGCCCATTATATAGGTCCCATGTCCCCCTGCGAGTTTATATCCAAAACGATTACTGAAGCTCAATTTCAAGTCTTTGTTGTTCTGTATACTGTATCACGTTACTTAATCCACTTGTTTGTCATACCTCTTGGTTCAAGTTTTAATAAATCACTTTTCAAGAGATATAAATAACAAGCGGTAATTCGAGCTTAATTATCGTCGAAATATCATCTGTAGCAATCGCAACTTTTTACCTTACTCCGTTACTAGAAAAGTGAAACCAAGAAAATTTACTTCTTAATATCTGTAGAGTATCGGTATTTTTCTGACTCTCTTTGTCCTGGACTCTTGCGTTGTGTGCGGCCAGATTCGATGCTTAACACCTGTTTCTTCAGCACCTATCCAGAACAATAAAGAAAGCAACCACGCGCCTGCTGCAGTCAAATTAATGCATATTCAATCAGTGGACGCCATCATTGGTTGATATTTTACTAGACGTGCGGACACTATTTCGGTTGGTTGTTTTTCACCTGCAAGGAGCGGATTGATTGGTCTGTTTGCCTACGTTACACGAGTCAATATTTGTTTTTACATAGGAAATAGCGTTTTGGCATAATTGGCACTGTAACCTGTTTATGAATATAATATCAACTTAGGGAATGTCACTGAAGCGAGGGTCTTGGAGCTAGAAGGAGTCGCTTGTGTTTTTGAATTTGATTGAAAGTGGAGGATAAACGGCAATCGATTTTCCATCAACCGAGGTTCAGGCGGCCTAGTTATTACGATGCCTCGATCATTTCTTGTTAAGAAGAATCCGAAGTGGTGGAGAGTGCACAAGAAGCTGCAAATAGGCCTGGCTAAAACAGGTTGGTAAAATTTCCTATTTAACTTTTGCTTTCCGGGTGGAAAGATTCGTATCCCTAGGTTAATATAGTATCGTGTAGCAGCATTTTAATTTTCAGTTATAATGCCAGTATGTTTGTCACTTCAGAATTCATGGCGAGTAGAAAAGATATTTTGCAGACCTACTTTTGTGTCACCAGGTTTAACAAAAAAAAGGCGGCAGTGTGTTTACTAGGACTGTAGTCTCAAACTGGATTGAGTAAATAATATAAGACCCTACTAAACATAGTTGTAAAAAGAAGAGAGTGGTATCTAAGAGCTGCGCCCCCATTCGGGCAGGTTGGTTATGCTCAGTCTAAGTTGTCCCTTGGGAACGTAGATCCTAGGGGGGGGGGGAGAAGAACTCCTTTGGGAGTAAACGTTTGGTTTTCGCCCTTCGACTCTTCGCCAGAGAGTCGAGGGGACTTTGGAAAAAGTACCCCATTCGGGTAGAACATCGGCCATTTTCGGGTCATACAATATCTTCTATTTCAGCCAAACACAGTGCCCGGCGTCTTATAAAAAATTCTTTTATTTTCATGATTTGGAGGACATGTAGCGAATATTTCTGTAACTCGATGTACCTTTGTAGCCTGTCCAACTTTCTAAATGTAAAAGAGTGAAATGAATTCCTGGACGAATAATCGCAATCATTACTCTTTTATCGAGAGTGGGAGCAGGGTCCTAACACCTCCCTGGTGGGAGATGGACTGAAATTGTGCTCTTTTTGGAATGGGTATTAGCTCTGAATAGGGGGAAATGTCACTCTAAGTAGAGTTAAATGTCCCTCGATATCAGAGAGGGTTAGTAAGATGAGGTTTTACGGCCCAGTTTCTAACCAATTGGTTTAAGTCGAGCCGGCCACGGCCTTTTTTCCAGTTGATAACAGAGAGAAAGAGATCGTTGTACCAGGCCCGTAGCCAGACAATGTTCTGATGGGGCAAAATGGCTTTCAGGGGGGCGAATAATTTTTCAGGGGGACAAAATGTGTAAAAATGTATTAAGTCAATGGCAACTTGAAACTTTCTAGGGGGCGAAAAAATTCAGGGACTTCGCCCCCCCTTGTCCCCCCCCCCCGCCTTTGGCTACGGGACTGCGTTTTACGCTTTTGGTAGAATTTGGCACACTCTCACATCTAAAAAGAATAATAAGCAGGTTCATATTTTGATTAGAAATGATAGAAACAAATTTATTTGATAAGGCCTAACCATAAAATTACTTAAAACTTTTAGAGGTAATCTTCACGATGGCAAAGAATGTAAATACAAACGAATTTGCTTCATGATTTTAATATAGAGCACTATACAGCTATATGGTTGAAAAGAAAAAGACTGTGAGCTTTCTTAACAGTATCTTTTATCAAATTATCGATTAAATAGTATTGCTGTTTTGTCTGTACAAGTAAAGTCCAGTCGTAAAAAGGGATATACAGATATGTCGACCAGCAGGTGTCCTTTGCAGTATACACAACCCAAGGATACATGTAATGTTGAATCAAACAGCCTGCAAAAACAATAAATAAATCACAAGCAAATTTTTTCGTATATCAATCATCCATCGTAGCTTGTACACCAGTATTGTTCAATTTTTTTAAAATAACTGAGTATGGATTTTTTTCTTGGGACCAGCAGTTCGTTATTACGTTTCAGTCTCGGCGTACAAGTGTCTCAGCCGGACAGGATTTAATGCACTTCACACTTGAAAGATAAGATATAAAACCAATAAATCACCTCATTTTACATAAACAAAATAATACAAAAGGGCGGAAAGCATTAGATTGAAAAGAGTGTTACCTACATGGTTTTGTAACTATTAAATTCAAAGTTCATTCGTCGAAAGTAATGCGATGACTTGGGTCATATTTTACAGTAACACGATTAATGAAAGTTTTGTCGTGGACGATGAATTTTCCGTCGGGTTGTTTGTTGTAATTTTTCGTTCTGCACGGTATACCAGCAGGAACTACTGCATTCATTATCGACAAACAGTTACAAATAACAAAAGATAACGAGATATGACAGTCTTCATACGTACTAAACGGAAAGCGAATTGCTATAATGATTATCCACGATGAAACCTTTCAACGAGGATACTGCATATTGACATTGTAAGGGCAAGATTAGGTCTCATGTTTTCCAGCTACTTGAATTCAAACGTATCCTTAAAGATCATCTTACACTAGGCGCAACGCCATACTATGTGATAAAAATGTGAACAAATGTTTATATTTCGACCCATTCAAATGTCCGATATTTTTTACTTGTGACCAATCATGAGACAGAATTGCTATTTTGGTAAGCCACGTGACTAATCGGTCATTGGAATATGGCTGCAAGATGAAGAAAACGTCGCCTGTACCGTGAAAAAGCCTGCGTGTTGAAATTTTTATTGAGTGACATCGTATCGCGTAATGTGGAAGGGGCTTAACGTCACATGCACCGCTCGTACAGAATCCGACTTTTCTTTCGTTAAGCCCCTTTCACACTATGTACAATGCGATATGACGCGGCGCGATGTGACGCGATAAAAATATCGCCAGGTCATTCACACTACAGACCACTTTTCCTTCGTCTCTCAGGGATACTGAGACCGACTGCATGGTCAAGACTTTAAAAATGGAACCTAATGCCACTTTACTTGGTGCTCAGTATAAGCAATGGAGTAGGGAAAACAAGCCAGTGATCCACAACTGGAAAAAAGGCCGTGACCGTCTCGACTTAAACCACTTGGTTACAAACTGAGCCGTAAAACCTCATCTAACTAACTGACTGACTGACTGACTGACTGACTGACTGACTGACTGACTGACTGACTGA
>WURT03641249.1:0-14179 GCA_009936505.3 Holothuria glaberrima | reverse complement strand
ACATCATCTTCCTATTTTGATATGAATCTCAGAGATGATTTTTTTAGCAGCACATCCTGTCAAGAAAAAGTATGACATGGTGACATGGTGTACATGCCAGTTTCCTCATAGTTGCATCTTTTATCAATATCTGTGGTCTGTGCTCTTTCATAATTGATGGGTAGACCTGTTAAATTGTGACAGCAGACAGTTCAATATGTGTTGCCCAATTCACATCCAGATCAAGAACAAACACATTTTATAGGGAGAACACAGTTGCCCTAAAATAAATACGAACAGTCCTGCATCATAATTCATGAATGGCTTTTAATAGCCAGTTGACTGTACTTTTCACTAAACAGAAAAATCTGATTTCTCCTTAAAGGGCAAATCTAATCTTCCCTGATAGTCCCAATTCTCCCAACTTAGATCACTTTGTAGCCCCTCCCATAAACTGTATATAAAGCTCCTCCTTATGCTGCCGCAAATGTATAAGGCCATGTCCTGGTAAGTAAACAAGGCTCTTATCTGCAATCCAAGCACTCTCTCTCTCTGCACTGCATGGAGTGTGAGCCAATCTGCATCTTTTGAATTTTCAAACTTGCTGTCAATCAAGGAGCAGTCACCAACTGAGAATTTTGAGACCCCCAAATGAAAAATATACTTCGGGGTGACAAGCGTCTGTCTTTAAATTGACATTTCAAATGCAAAATTTATATTCAGAAAAATTATAATATCACATGACAGGAAATAACAACAGTGGCAGATCTGAAATATTGGGCTGCTGTTTAATACAAAATGATGTCCGGAACTGCCTCATTTATACCCTTTAACTATACAGACCACCCATGTATGGTAGTAATGTAGAAGAACAAAAGTAAATATTTAAGATTTATGACATCACTTCCTGACTCTACTTGAACCCTCTTTGTTAATGGAACAGAAGACAAAATTTCCATCAGGTCTTGTCTTCATCTGATAAGAGCCAATAAACCCTGTTTGGACAACCAAAGGAATGAAGAAAGACATTTGAGTACATGCAATGAAGAAGTTCAATGCCTTCTCAATATATGAAAATTTAACGAGTTTAACATGCTTTGACATGTGTTCTGAAAAGCAGGCAGACAAATTTAAAATACCTTCAAAAGCATCAGTCCTGGAGAAAATGTTTAATATTTCTCAGGAAGGTAGTAGAATTTACCACAATTCTTTCTGCATTTTCATGTAGGCTACAGAAAAGCAAAATTTCCTTCCAATTGCCAGAATTGCCTTCCAAATACTCAAATTTCCAGAGAAAGAGCCTCCCAGCTTCACAACTTTTTCCCCCCATGTAGAGCACCCTTCCCCCTTTGTAGATCAAGCTACAGACTTGCAATTTAAAATGTAATTAAAAAATGGAGAACGTGCAAGAATTTTTAATGACATATTTATATTGCAATGGAACATGACTAAAAATCTAATCTACTACATGGCCCCCTCTAACCCCATTCCCAGTGAAAAAAGTGGGGCATGCATGGGTACATTTGCAAAACAGATTACACATGTGCAAACTTTCCTTTTAAACAATTCACATATATTTCCAGTTCTTTCATTTTAGGACAAGAATGGGGAAAGCCTCGCACACCCCTCTCACCATCCAGGAAAATCATGCCTTTTTTCTTTAGGGATAAAAGCCTGGCATAAGTACATGACTTGAAAATTAAAAGCCTTCGCAGTATTGTTATACAGTCATATAATAAATGTAAGTGTCAGTTTTGGATAATCCTAGGACTTTTCCATGTGATGAGGAAAACAGTTTATGAGGGGTGACAGCATCCATGCACATAAATCAATTTCATGTCTCTTTAATACAATCAAATCTTTTCAGATTCAAGTTACTCGGAGCCTATTGACTTAGCCTCATGCTTATAAAGTCATTGGTAGAAAAGCTACTACAAAACTAGGAAAAAAGTTGGAACCTGATACAAAATTAATTTAAATGGTTCACAGAAAAGGATCCACTAAGGAAAACTTGCAGATATGAATTAAATAAAAAAAAAGATATGAAAACAATAAAACTTATTGACTAAATCAAGTTGTTATAATTCATCCATGTCTGCCAATGCCTGTTCTTGTACTTGTCTCACTCTTTCACTTTCAGACAACAGGCAAGGCTTAGCAGAGCTAAAAGGTTTAGATGTAACACAAATGTAAAGATGGAAATTAGAATACAGCAATACCCTCTGATCCAGACCACTGGCATTTTCATCATGAAAGCCAGATGAAATGTTCTTTCACACTTTTGCACTGAACTTGACTTTCATCAAATTTTTGTTTCCTCTTCTAAGAGTGATTGAGCACTGTCATGTGTTTAAGAGATTAAAATTGTTTACAAGTTTCAACCAGCCATAAAGTGATCTAGAAACCTTCCATGAATCTATGCAATTAAAATTTACAGTAGATAATGTCACAGATCATTTTCTAAAGTAATTTTGCCTTTACTCTGTCACACTGTCTGGTTAAGAAGAATCTGAACACAAAATGTCAAGAGTTTCACAATGTTGTTTTACAATGTTTTGCAAATTTAGAGTGCGAATCACTGCTAAGCACATAAATGGTCATGATCATACCAAGTATGTCAAAAGTTAATACAGATCACATGAACGGGAAACTATCTGGCCTTTTACCCTAATCCTACTGTATAAATTGGCATGGTAACTTGAAGGCAAAATAAAGTCTTTGCTCTGATAAAAGAAAACAAACAATGTTTTCATAGCTGTAACACTAGATTAACTTCATGTATTACCTTTAGATTTGAAAAGAAGACACTAAAGTTCTATATTTTTAGGGCATATTCATTTATACCGGGGTTTTTTTTTCAGTTCAGAATACCAAGAAGAGATCAAATTTTGTTTTTTTTCCAAGGGGTTTTCTTTTCAAAGTTTGAGGAAAAACTCTATCCTTCAACAAAGCTTCTAGCAACTTCCACACAGGTTATATTCATTGTTTTTGTTGAGAAATATTTGAGAGAGAAGGAGAGCATTTTGTAATATTTGGCACTTTCAGTGGCCTCCTCCATATCTTTCTGGGTTCATTCTTGGCTACTGCAAGGGCAAATCACTCTACTGTACTGTATGAATTGTGAATGTTGATATCACTGTTGATACATTATATTTAGGCTCAATAGCCTAGATTCTGCCTTCTCTCTCATGATATCCCTTTTTGCTCAGCAAGAGTTCAAATCTCATAGATAAAGTGATGTACTGTAACAATGTGATTGAGCAAAAGCCTAAAGGGGGCTCACATTCTCCTTATAAAATATCCTGTAAATTTATCCCAAATGAAAGTTAAAATGTATTAAATACTCTGATGGCATGGTAAAGACGGTCCTTCTGATACATTCAAAAGAAGAGAAAATATTTGGTAGGAAAAATCAATACATCACTTTATCAATCACTTGATAGACATAGCAATCAATCAATCACTCACTCACTCAATCAATCAATCAATCAAGCATGAGTCACTGCAAATTTCTTGCATCTACAGGAAGTTAGTGTAATTTTTCCTCTTGTTGCTCCTATAACTGAAGTATTAACATACAGTATCAGTTTTTTTTTAAATACATTAAGCCTACACTTCTCTAACCAATCTGCAAGTCCTAAGACATGAGCCAAATACACAGGTAAGGTGCACATAGAAAACCAGAGCCCAAAGATTTGCAATTCCTTCACTCCAAAAAGATTTTTTCAGTACTTCTGTCATTTTCTGCAGTTTCAAATTGACAGGATTTTAGCACCAAGTGCTACCAAGGAAAAGTCCTGCTAGCTACCTCCCACTGCAGACAAATTTTAAACCTGAAACTTCCTCCAAAAGGAGTAGTCAACAAACCTGAATTCAGACGAGACCTTATGAGAACTGTGTGTCATGCAATATTGAGAGCAAGAACGGAATTAAATGGCTTCGCCAAAGTTGAGCAGCTTCAATAAAAGCAACCAAAGACAGCCATGTAACTGATCTAAAGAAGGGTGCTCTAGATCAAAAGTGCAACCAATTTCATCAGCCTTACAACCAATTTTGATGACCTGTAGTATATATCCTAACAAATGGGTGGAGCATAAGATCTATCAAGGTTACCCATTGTGAAATACCATATTTATGAAATACACCATTTGACCCCTGGTGACCCCAAATAACCTCTAACCTCCACAAAAGCAATATAGTTCTTTTACTCAATATGGGACACCCTTATACGATCAGCTGCACCATTGTTATATCCCTCTTTAAATATCAGGTATTAGGCTTGGGCGGGTTACCTGACTCTACATCAGTCGCAACTCTTGTCTGGCTGCACCATTTTTATATCCCTCTTAGAGTATCATGCACTTAAGTTTGGGCGGCTTATGGGACTCGACTTCAGAGTCGCAACTCTCAGCAGAGAGTCGCAAGTTGACTCCACTTTCCTGAGAGTCACGCCTCCCATGGAATTTTTGAAACTATAAAAACCCATTCATGAAGATCTTTTTGCATGTGCTATTCACTAGTACAGCAAGTAGGCCTACTACATCAAAAATTTTCCACATTTCCATTCAATCCACTGATGAAATTCTTCTACACACTGCAGCCCTTTTCAATGTCAGTATTTGTATTCAATACACTAGCACAGTATGTCATTCATAACACGTGCTGCCCACACATCACATGCACAACTGCGTAGTGCATATCGTTTACTTCCTACATTGTCTATACGATTATTCCTGCTCAAAATATAATGTTATATATGTGTAGGTGGCAGTTATATGATGTCAATTTGAAACCAATACCAGGTAGGAGTCGCGACTAGCTTCAGAGTCACTACTATAGCTTCAGTGTCACTACTATTCAGGCTGTGGGTACCCCACTCCCAAAATATCGGAGTTGCCTATTAAGCCTACATGTTCGTAAGCAGTTTTTGAGGTTTTCAACACTTAATCTCCAATAACCTAAAACTTAGTATAAAAAGGTATGCATCATTCACATCTTAAGCATTAAATTACAAGCACTTTCCAAGGTTTTCACTGATTCACCTCTGGTGACCTCAAATAACCTTTGACCTCCATAAACAGAAAGGTTCATATGCTGACCTTTACACATGCACATGCCAACTACAGTATGAAGGTATCCATGCTTCCTACCTTGAGATGTTTGCAATATTTTTGGTTTTTGACCTCAAGTGACCTCAGATGACCTCTGACCTGCATTAAGAATACTACAGTTCTCTCTTTCAGTATGATAAACTTATGAACAAAGTATGAAAAGTATGTACCATTCCTTTCTTGAGATATTGTGTTTATGAGGTTTTTAGTTTTTGACCTAGTCATAATGTATCTCTTTCCATACCAAACAAGTAAATGAAGTACAACTGCTCAGTATACAGTGTTCTTTCTTCCTTGTCAACAAGGCCAATATCCTCAAAACATCTTCCCACCTACAGACCAGACATATCCATCTCTAGAATTCAAAAAGTCAAACTTCTCAAATTCTTTTTTTGGTTGTTTGTGGTCCCTTTCTGATGACAGTAGATACCAAATCCTTCTGAGCTCAACCTACCACACACAAAGCCATCAAGTTCCATTCCAAATGGAATTACAAGTCTACTGTACATCTTCATTTCATGCACTTGTAAAGTTGAAAAATGAAGAGTGGCAATTCCCCATGGGGCCACTTAAAGAAACTGCTACAAGACTCCCAGTGGGTTTTGTTGACATTGGATTGATACCAAACAGGCCAAGCCAAGTCAGAGTAGAGATAAGAAATGCCACTGTAAATGGTAAAGAACTGATATTTTAATTTCCTGAAACTTGTCCCAAGACTTACACAGGAAAACAGCAGTTCCTCATTTCAGAACATGCTACAAAAAGTTACTAAAACCAGTTTGTTTCTTGTAAGTGTGGCAAGGCCATGGCAAACTGTCCTGCCAACACGGACCTAACTCTTAAATTTATATTTATATTACCATGTCAGTGCCTTAATCACCGACTTTGACTTGGATCAGTATGATAGTGTGCATAATGCTTACCACAATGGGAACAACCTCCCCTTCAAGCTGGGAGCTGCTAGAGAGCAACTCCCTGCTTCAAGCAAGCAGGTCATCTAATAATTATATGTTATGCATATGATATCATAGGGCAGAAAGTGCTCCCTCATTTGGAGACAAGCCATATCTTTTCAAGTTACACAACAAATGCAGACTGCAGATTTGTTAACCAATTGCATATGCGCAAAAGTCTAATACAGGCACGTGCGAGGTCTACTGCATGCATGCCACACACTTCATTTTTGCCTCCAAAATGATGTAGCCTGATGTCAATGCGTATAAGGTCTATAGGAGGTTTCCCAGTGTATTCTGTTTTCCTTCAAACAATTTGAAAACCAGTTGAAAATAAGTTTTTGTGTAATTTTCATGCTCTCTATGTCTCTAGACGCTAGACATTAAATAGAGGGTAGTGTAGTATGATTGAAAAGAAAGGGATATTTGCATCGATTTTTGCAAATAATAAGAGACTGCTGGACGTATGATGTACTGGAGCCTACACAGTGTGCTGTGTTAGTAGCCTCACTGCTGGTGGGAATTGAGTTTGAAGTTGAAGAATCACAATCAGTTTGACAAATATGTATTTGACATTAAGTAGGGTTCCAAATTTGGGTACCTTCTGCACATACAGTACTGAAAGTATCAAGCTGACTTCACGATTATACTTCCAAATAGTCTCTCCCTAAACCAGTGTTCTCCACATGTCCAAATTTTGTCTGGGTGCTTGTCTGATTTGGCAGATGAGGGAACCGGGGATCAAAATCATGATTCATAACTGTATTTTTTCAATCAAATACTTAGCTTCCAGACTTCTGGGATGACAGAAAATGTTTGACACTCTTTGCAAACCTTTCCAAAAGAAGTGAAAGCATTATTTTTTTATTCCGGGCGGCCAAGGCTTTTGTGCGGGCAGCAACTTTAACACCGGGCGCTTATGCAGGCTCTTCAGATTTTGTCTGGGCGCTCCGCCCGGACAAAACGGCTAGCTGGAGAACACTGCTAAAAAATGTGAACAGAAGCTCCTGTACCTCATTACGAGGAACTATAATACCTAAAGAAGGTTTTGTGCAGCAGGAAGGCTTCATATGGGCTACCACATTTCCTGCTTCAGTGCTGTTAAACTGAAAAAATGAAATTTAAATGAACACAGATGTTTTCAAAACCTTTTCTATTAAAACGCAAACTATCCTATACTGACGAACACATCTTGAACTTGAAGGATGTCATAAAACCCCTCTCAAACTTCTGCCAAGTGAAGGATTTCCATAGCTAAGAATACTGGTAGAAAACTATGTGCACTATGATTGCTAACAATGGTCACAACCAGGTTTCGATCAGTCGATGAGACTGTTGTTATTAGCACACACTGAAATTGAATGAAAAGTCTTTAATGAAGTAGAAAGGCTCCATATAAATTTCCCAAAAGTGCTTTATGCCAATGTTTCCCTTAAAAGTTGCAATAAACGAACAAATATTGATATGCAAGCAAGTGGCACAATGCCACCCAAAATAGCATTGTCTTCTGGCAAATTTGAATGCTGTCAGTAAGTTAGAACAATATAACAGGACCACATGCGTAAAACTTTGCCATCTCTGTAAAACAAATTGTATACTGCATTACAGATATCAGCCAGGTGTCCTGACAACTTCCCACACAGTTCCTGCTCAGATGATTTTCCCAGACACCTTCCCCAAGGATGAATACCCCATTACCTCCCCCCCCAAGGAAAACCCACCTACAATATTCCTAGTGGGAATAGTAACCCTCCCCCACCCCCCCCCCCAAAAAAAAAAAATCCACCTGGACGATTTGTAGTGGAGAAATTGTTTTGGTAATATACTTTATATATTTATAATATGATTAGTTATAATTGTCTGAGAGGGAATTTTCCAGGAGACAGACATCCTGAACAAAGCTTCCTTGAGTAAATTGTCAAAGAGGTAACTGTCTGAGCATGAGCTTGTTAAAATGGTAACAACCTTCCAAGGGTACAATAATTGCAACCTTCACAAGGTGCTTATCAAACCTTCACATTTTTAAAATTAATTTGAATTTTCATGTTACAAGATCTGTTTCAAGATCCAAATAAGCTGCATGACACTTGTGAACAGGTATACAGATTTCATTTTCATTTCAGTCTCACACAAAATGTTACACTGATCTCATGGATCAGTTTGCTGATACTGTGCACATAGATCAATATTTCTTCTTAACTCAGATCATTTTTCAATCTAAAAGATGCCAATTTTTTTAGTTAATGCATACATCATACGTCTAAATTAAAATTCAAAAGCCTAAGTCACTAAATGGATCAACTTATATGGTAAATTTTGTTTAAAGGCACAATGCATTACATTTCCTAATATGCTTCATCTTTCAAATGAAATTCAGTTAGACTAAGGTGCTTAATCACCTTGAGAAGTGATTGAAAGGATTTTGCAATATGTTAACGATAAAGGCAATTGTTTTCATACTAGACAAAAAGACAGTAAACATTTTAAAGGTCACATGTTAATAGCTGTTTTTCCATCTAGACAGAACATGTGCAAACTAACAAAACATGCAGCAAACATACAAAACTGTGCTATGGTGAAACTAATCCTACGAGGGACAAAAAGTGCCAATTTGAAAAAAAAAAAAGACCAAGTTAATTCTGACCACTATCTGTGAGTAAAGCATATATATATACTTGAACAGAAAGCCAAAGCTAGCAAATAGATTTCTTCCTCAAGAGGAGTGTGGGGGGAAAAAGTAAAAATTTATCAAAGATTAATTTACATGCCTGCTGCCTAAGTTAAAGGTATTCCTCAAAGCGTGGACAATAGGGAATTACAGCAAACCAGAAAAATTAAGTATATTGCTCTGTTTCATTTGACGCATTCAATTTTCATCTACAACAGTTGATAGGAATTAACTAAGGTGTGGTAAATTTTATTCAAGGAAGGGGGATTTATTTTGGTGTTTTTGAGGCTGGGTGTCTGTGGGTTTTTTATGCTAGCAATCACATACCACCACCAATAACGTCTCCCTCTTCATTATAAACCCTCTCCATCAATGCAGCATAATCATAATGCTTTGGTGAGGTGTCATCTGGAGTATTTTCAAGAGCCGCCCAATGGCAGAATCGAAGGAGGGTAATTTCTGGTTCCTTAGATACTATAAGGGCAGACTGCAAGTCAATAGACAAAAGAATGACTGTTACAGATAGATGGCTTCCAAAAGTAGATGTTTAAGCATGGGCAAGCCTGCCCTCAACTTACCGGCAGGACCAAAGCTCCTTTTCGTAATGAAAGCCGCAAAGTCATGATGTTCAGGTGCATTATCATCTGGTGTTGTTGATGCAGAAGCCCACCTACACACATTGGTTAAACTGCTAGCAGCATTCCCTTCCACCACTAAATTTCTTGACTATGCAGAAAATATTTGATATATTGAATATTTTCATTTAATGCTTCATATTTGGAAAATGATTAATTATCATTAACTAATGGAATAATTTTTGTGCTAGGGGTAAAATCTAAGTCAAAAGAATACACATCTAGACTGCTTATTTACCCGACAGAAATTAAAATGCAACAAAACAAAACAAAAGTATATACTCATATACTTCAAAAAGTTATCAAATTGAAGAGAAAATATTGAAATAAGCTCACCTGCTCCTTGTTTAGGAGAATTATCCTTACAATCACAAACTTTATATTAACTCCCAATGATTCATGAGCATATGCTTTATTAACCTGTGAAGAGAATAAAGTACATTTTCAAAATTATTCCATCTGAAACACAAGAATCATTAATTGTGCAAATACAGGTAATTTTAATGCAAAACATTCAAGACATCAGTAGATAAAGCACAAAACTCTGTTAAGGGTTTCTTCTTTTTTAAACACTCATGCCCATGTGTTATCATAGTTCCTGAGCATTTTCACTAACCAATGAGAAAATTCAAAATTTCTTGAAAATTTGAATTAAACATGACACAAGATATCTTAATTCCAATCTTAGGACATTGCAATTTGCATTTGAAAGATAACAATGTTGCATCTTTGTTGTAAGGTACAGCATCATCCATTTGTTTTGAAGGAGCATACAATATTTACTGTTCCATCAGAAACCTCCCACTTAACAGACCATACTTTGAAAAACATGATTTTTGGCAAAAAATCAGTCATTGTTTTAACTTTGAAAAGGGACATGCAGGTCTTTGGTACCCTCCAACTATGCTTTGTATGCTTGTAAATGTGGTGCAAAGAGATGATCTATTAGACATTGATCATCAGGGTGCAGAAATTTTCCATAAACTTCTAAGAGAGGATTAACACCTGTACTGTATGCTTCACAATTACTGCTTTTCTTTACTGTGTTATTCATAGAGCAAATGTTGACTACCGGTGTTTTGATAAATTGCAGCAAACTTATGGTATAAAGTTTACAGCAGGAATGTTTGACTGCAGCTGCAATCCCAAAGAACCTGGTATGTGCCCATACCTAGCAACACTAGGTGGCAACAGGTGGCCTGAGAGAGCACTAGAAAATGTCCATCCAGCAATAAGCAAATATATTTCAAGCTATCAGGCACTATATATCTATCTGCAAGAGGCAAACCTCTCATATACCCCTTCCCCTTAGATCCCACCCACAGGATGATGATCAGTAAATCCAGCACTAAAAAAATCCTGTGTATCTCCCTGAGAATGAAGGCTAATAATGCAGGAAATTCTCTTTATCAGCTTTTTGGAGTTTCCAAAAAAAATACCAAATTTGAATACATTCACCAATTCATGAAAACACATGCACATGCAAATGCAAAAGAAATAATGCATCTCATAAAAGCAATTTTACATAAGACTTAAAGACAGAATGGCAATAAGATGAACCAATGGATGGACAGATTTAAGAGAAGAAGATTTTGTTGATCAACTCACAATATTTATCATTGTTGTAAGGTACAAGGTGATTCCACCCCCGTGAAAGTCATACATACTCGAATCAGCTGCAATCATGGTCTCAACAAAGTGTGGGCTATCTGTAGTATAAACCCTTGAAGCTTGCCTACGTTGTCTTTGGTGAGCCTGCTCTTCCTCTTTGGACCCCGATCCATCATCAGTCCATTTCATGATGTCATCGTTAAGTCCATGTGTATCACGCACTATAATTGAGCAATTTGGTAAATTTTATATGAAGTCATTGAATCTACACAAATGATGACACACTAACAAAATGCTGTCAGCTTATATAAAAACACAAGTTACAGTAACACAAATTAAATAAATGTACAGGATTCATGGTCCTCAAAATGACCTCCAAAATTTCAGGCACCAAATGCACTACATCAACCACCTTTCATGTAAATCTAGCGATTTTGCAAATGACTCCTGATAGCCACCACATGACCTTCAGCCTTTTCGAGAATGGAATGGTGATAATATAACTAACACGTTTGGGTACAATCTTAAGGTTTCAAATTTGTAATTCCAATTAAATGATTTTGACCTAAAATGACTCCAGATAACTTCCAAACAATCTTCACTTTTTTGTCACAATTGTGGTGGTTACAAATGTACCACCTACTGTAGTTCCAATGCCAACTTTAATACTGTCACAAAGATACAGTATACCAAATGAAATGCTTTCCACTCTTGACCAATAATGACCTTCAATCCAAATTTGTGACCCAAAAGGACCATGCACTTTTTAAGGTGCTGCTTAGTAAGAGGGGACATTTTTTAGGTTTCTACACAATGGCCAAAAGCGACCCCTTAATGACCTTTGACCTCATCTTCTTGGTGGTTACTTATAGTCCCATGTCAATCACTGCTTCCAAGTTTCACTAAAACCCATGCCAGGATGAGCATGTAAGAGCCTTTATGCAATTGTGACTAGATATAATAGACGGAGTGATGGTGGAGCTCGTATTGCAATACTGAAGCTAATATAGATCGTCTGAGCTGATAAATGCAAAAAGTTCAAACAGTCTGACTAGATGATTGGCTACAAACATCCTCATGACTTGAATATCACAAAGAGGCAAATGATAAATTGGAGTCCAAGCTGACACAGATACAGTAAAGTATACTTGTACAGTATGATCTAATACAATACTCATTAGTATAGGTATCCAGACTACCACCAACCAAATGCTCAGGGCTTGGTGAATGACCAGTCGCTTTGTTACAAATTGTTAATATCTTCATGACAAAGTTTTCTTTTATAGCATATTTTCCCACCTACTTTAATGTAGCAGATTCTTTCATAGCAGTTTCACTGCCCTTGGAGTCCACTAATATTCTACTATTAAGACAGTAGCTTCTTAGCCCTTTTCAAACAATCTGCTCTAAACAATATGCATTCATAATCTGATTGTGTAATTACCTCTCTTTACAGCCACTCTACTTTGCAATTAATGTCTTTCTATAAACCTGCACATGTATGTTACTGACAATCTATGTACCTTACACATATGTGGTGTGGTTCAAATTTGTAATTACTGTCACTTAAAGGCACTCTAATCTCACCCCAGACAGTAACAATTCTCCCTACCAGTTAACTTCTAGCTCCTCCTCCAGTTCAAACCAAACCTCCTGTCTTTTTATATTTATACACATGCCTCTTAGCCAGAGCTAAAGTAGCCTGCACTGAATTTAAATTGCTTGAGGCAATATTGTCAAACAGAGTATGTGAGTTAAATTGGGAACACAGGTGGCTGAAAAATTCATTGTTGACCAACCAGAGTAAAACTGTATTGTTTGGATGAATGTCAATCAAAGTGCAGTTATTAACTGTATTTGAAACTCTGGGGTTATTGCTTAATATGTTTGGTCAGAGAGTTTCAAGCAACCCTCTGTTTGGGGGGGGGATGCCATATCCTCTTTAAAAGATGACTATTCATATGTTACTGTGAATGCACTGTACATACAGAACATAAGTCATCATAGCGAGCGCCGATAGGAAAGGTTTAAGATTACAACAAGCATGGATACAATTTACAAAAAACATTTGATCATATGGCATGTTGCTTATAATGACCCACCATTTCTGTCTCCAACTTACAGGTTTCTGGGACTTCGAGTCTAGGATTTTCTGGACCTGCATGATCAGAACTTCTATAAAGGATGTGCACACCATCATACGTAAAGTTTGAAGTGACAGATGGATGTTCAACTTCTACTGGCTCTATGATGTATTCTTCTTCTCCAGTACTGATCCAACCACTCTAAAAAAACAAATAATTTAGAAAGTTGGAGATGTGACAGCTATAGGCTATTACAATCCTGACCCTTTTGGACAATTTTCGTAGGAAAAATTGCTGCTACATATTGGGCAATTTTTCAAGGTTGCTATAGAAAGGAATGTTTTACTGCATAATCTGCTGACCGTTTCACATTAAAATGGGGATTTGGTACCTCAATTATTGCTGCTTAATGCTCAAGGACAAATTTAATTGTATTTTCCAAAACACAAAGAAACCTTGAAGGTTTATGACTTGGCTCATTAATTTGGTCCTGTTTTACAATGAAATAGTCCAGGCAACTACACTGGAATGTTTAATTGTCCTTGACGATTTTAAATGGCAGGCTGATTTTGGAAGATTTTTGAGGAAATTGTCCAAAAATTAATTTTCTGTAGGGCTGAAAGTAGCCTACATTACTGTCGGAGAAACTGGGTCTTACCATCACAATGTCACATATTCAGGGAACTGGGACGAACATACACAGGAGGAAATCACTGTTCCTGAGAGGTGAAATGCTGATTGGTAGAACTGGCCCAAGTTGTACTTACAGTGGAGTCACACCCATTTGGTTACATACAGTATCTTCACCAATCAAAAGTCACTTTCAAAGCCTCTCCCTATTGTTCACCTCTTACTATTCTTTTGAATGGCTAAGTGGCTTTATATCCAAGTTTAACATAGTATTATGATACCATATCACTAGATATTGTAAACACTTAAATTACTGAAGGAAACTCATGTTCAAGTTTGCATACTCTGCACACTTGCCAGATATCACCATCTACCGAATGTAAAAATGTCAGTCAAGTAATAATGTTTTCAAAAACTTTGAAATTTCATGATTGGGGATCAGTTTCCTCCCCCTTATTGTGTTTATAGTTTGGTTTGTATTTTTCAATGGTCACTAGCTTTGCTGACA
>WURT03641248.1:29102-39908 GCA_009936505.3 Holothuria glaberrima | reverse complement strand
TCTTTCTTTCTTTCTTTCTTTCTTTCTTTCTTTCTTTATTTCTTTCTTTCTTTCTTTCTTTCTTTCTTTCTTTCTTTTCACAGATGTCTGTAATTGATGTTAAAGATGTTACGTCCCGGTGGTGGTGGGGGGAGGCTTCAACAATATTGTACCCCAGACTTTGTTTACAGTCACAATTTCTCCAGGCTGAAGTTGACCGGAAAGCCGATTCTTAAGATTAATCGAGAATTATTCCATGTGTTCTTATAAGTGCCTTATTGTACATATTTAGTGCCCGGGCTGTACTTACCGACAAGTCTTACTACGAATATGCTCTAATCGAACGTAAAAAAGAGAGAGCTTGGAAGTTAATCAAAATCGTTGTACATTATTGGTAGATTCTACTAAACAACATACCATCTCGTAAATGTACAATGTATTGTTGAAAAAGAGTAAAGCCCGCGTCTTGAGCTACATGAGAACTCTTGCTAGGGTAAAAACGAAAAGTTTGTTTTTGATTCTGTTGCAAGTTTTAATAACATAGACGTCATAATGACATGGAATGAGACGGAGACATCATGTGTCTTTGTGTTTCGTCTTTCATGGATGACGTGTAGCCAGGAGAATGTTCGTGTTCCATCTCATTTCAAGGTAGATCTCCAAGGCGCCTGTATCTGCAGCCTCGCCCAACATTGCTCAGTTACACGTGCGATATATTTAAGTAAGCGGTTAACCGCACACGGTGACTCACCCGACCTTACCTCTCAAACTGCAGACTTCATTATAGGTTTAAGCCTAGTCGTTGTTACAGGCTTAGCTGTTGATTCGCATAACCTCAGCATTAGTATGACAAATGTTTCCAATAAACGGCGAGTCGGACATGTAGGCTTTGTCACACTACGAAAGTTACCGAATAGAGTAAACAGCTCGTTAGGACACGCGAATGGCACGCGAGTTTATTAGCATCTTGGTGTAAAACGTGATTGTTCGGGTCACTGATGTGATTGGTCAGGGAGTCTCATGCTGCCGTCGCTGCCACAGTGATGTACAATGGCAACGGACTTATCATATGCCCTTGAATTCAATGCGCTATTCTATAAAAAACACTCCAAGTGGAAGAAATGAAGTCGATAAATAGCTCGCGGAAATAGTTATCTATGCGCCAAAGCCTCTTCAGTTGAGACTTAGAGGGATTGACCGATATTACTCATGAGCAGCAAACCGAAGTTTGGGGTACTGACGGTGCCATGGTGACCACATCTAAAGTTTAGCAATACCTTGACCTTCGAATATTTTTCGTCAATGCAATGATCCGACCTATTTCCTTCATTTTCGTACTTTATTTCTAGTCCGTGATGTTGATAGGTCTAAATCGTTTGACTATGGTCGTCATCAAGTGGTAAGGCGTGAGCGAGAACATATCAAGAAAACTTTGAACAAACAAATTGAATGTGTGTAATCTAGTGCATTTATAGTCAAAGTTGCTGTATTTCAGTCAGCATGGGCTTCAGCAAGGGGGATGCCTTACCCCGAACAGAAGTACCTGATTTTGGGGGCAATTTTTTTTTTAAATTCAGGCAATTTTCTCTGGCAAGAAAGTTTTTTATCTGGTAAAAGCGGATCAGTCCCATGGGAAAAAACCATCAGTTACTCTTCCTAAAGGTGGAGCCAGGATTAGCCTAACAAGGGGTCAAGCTCCCCGACGAGGGGGCCAACAACCCGATGCCCTGACAAAGGCAAAAGGGTTGCTGAAAGGATGTCGAACGTACACTCTGGACGCGCGCAAAGCGAACACCAAAACCTCTTTGGCTCCTGTTTACGTAAATTTGAAAATATGGGGTTTTTATTGAAACAAATTTTAAAAGTTTGGATTTTTATTAAAGGAAATTTGAAAAGAGTGGGGTTTTTTAGGAAAAAGTTGGGTTTTTATTGAAGAATCTGCCCTACCGACGAGCAAAATCAAGCAAATAGTGGCAATTGACTGTTGGCGCTACCCCTAAGTCTTTCCTTTTTTATCCATCCTACAGATGGGATGATTTATAGAATGTAAATCTAATTCTACCTAAGTGTACGAACATTAACGGTTTCATAATTGTACACGTGAGTTTAAGTTTAACATTTGAGGGTCAGGAAGCCAATTGGCTCATCGAGGACCCTATACCAGAGCGTGGGGGAACACTGGCGAGATTCGCTTTCTAGTCTTTTCGACCAGTGCTCAGAGGTTAACGAGGCAGACGTGTACTAATAGCTCACAATCCTGCTCACAGGGTCGCCATTCAGCGTCCCCACTCGACAGACGTGAGTGTATTCTCAGTCTTTAACCACTTCTCGAAAGACTGGGAAGTCGGAGGTTCATTTCAATTGCAACACTGCTCGACAGCTGAACTGACCAAAGCTCACAACTTCCTGAGTCGGACAACTTCCTGAAACGGACAATCAGATACCCAATTAAAATTCCCCAATTTAACTCCCCCCCCCCCCTCCGAACCACTGTGAACAGTTATGCCGAATAAGTAAATTCAGTCCCCAGAAAATTTACACTTAGTTCCACCAGGATTTGATCAAGATCAGTACACTCAACCACCAAGCCAGCTCCACCCTCCAAAATGTTACTACTGTAAGAGAAGAAAATGTTACCAAGAGACTAGTAATAAGTCAACCCATTCCTGCCTATTCTATGACAGTCACTAGGATGAGCAACATACTGCAATGATGCTTGTGTCTACGTTTTGCGCCTTTCCATTTGCCCTCAAATTACAATCGTGTCATTCCGATGGTTAAATTGAATCTAAAAGTTCTCCTCCTCTCCCCTCCCACCCCACCCCTTCCCCATTCCTATTTGTCTGTCCCGATGATCGTCTGTTTTATGTTTTTCAAATATCGTGATGTTAATGTGACGTCCGTAAAGAACGCGGTTAAACCTAGCCATCTACAGAACGTAAATTACCCATCGTTACATTGTATAATATCACATTCTCCAATACAATATAATAGTATTGACACTTGAGGTTTACGTAGGTAAATTTAATAAGCTCAGTCTTTGAGGTTTGCGGTTAGAGCTGCCACTTTGGTAAATTGGAATAGCCTGGATTGGATTTGTGGCATAACTTAAATTTCCTCCAACAAAATCAAAACAAATTCGATAAGTTAATGAGTCACCTGATTACTTCTGTGGTTCAAAGTTGCGGGTCATCTAATACTGTAGTGTAAATATATACAAGTCTTGTTGGTATAATTACTAATTACACCATAATTTATATTATACTAACTAATTAAACACGTTTTTTACTTCAAAATAAAGATCCTTTCCATCCATATTATTATGTTTTACCGGGTAGCTCGGGATAAAGGGTATATACAAGGACTACCCCTTCGTGCACTCCGATAAATTACCCTTATTTCCCCCACACTTTCCACGATACGATTCGAAAAATACGATAAATTGTTACTCTGTTTTATTTTCTATGTTACTACCTACCTTTCCCACCACCCCCTCCACAGCAACTTCTACCCTTCCAGCCTCTAGGAATGTGGCTAAAGGCTGATTTTCGCCAGTCAGGGGTCTTAAATGGCGTTTCACAGTAGCGGAGATTTTTGTGAAAAAGTGCGTATGTGTGTGTGTGGGGGGAGGGGGGGTTAATGGACCCTTGAGGCAAAAGTCGCTGTTTAAAAAAGTAAAGGTCAATGGGATCATTTCAGAAAAGTGGGAAGTAGGGAGGTAAAGGGTTCCCAAAAGCAGGGTTGCAACAATAATTACACACTTGCCTCGTCATTCTCTGATCACTATAGTAAAAAAGAGAGAGCAAATCTCGTCAGTGTTCAGCCATGAATAACTTTGCAAAGGTCCTCCCAGTCAGGGTCACCCTGCCGTGAGGGAACGTGGCTGGATGTATAAACATTCTTTTTTTTTAAATGCCAAAAGAAAGGAAAGGGTTAAAATTTTAATGAGACAAAGAAAAACAGTAAAATTTTTAATTTTATGCAAAAGTGCTCCTTAAGGCTTTTGGATTTGCAGATGTTTCTTCATTCAAATATTTAAGTATGCGTGAGCTGGCATTTTCCCAATTTAGGCATACTAGCTACCACTATTGGTAAGTCTATTACAATTACGCCTGTTTACTACAAGTTACTAACTTTTATGGTTTTATTAATAGACTGTTTCTAATGTTAATAACATGACGAATTCCCCCCTCCCCTAAATGTTGTTAGCTGTCACGTTCTTAGTTTTCCCTATGGGCATTAAGTTCAGGCTAAGCAATGAGTTCCAAGACTTGATTGCCACAAATATGTTCCACAGAAATGAATTTTAAGCTCCTTGCATTTGTGATAACGGCCTTAGGCGATGAGGTTGGCATCTTGATATATCCCCCAGTTAGACAGTAAAATGATCGGTTTTGAGAAAGGCTTTGAAAAAAGGTTTTAGCACAGTCAATACAGCATGCATTCAGGTAATGTAGGCCTAAGTGTCCAATTAAGTCACTCAAGAAATGTATACAAACAACTTTGCCATTTAATTTGAACCTCTTAATCCTCTTACTTTATGAAAAGAAGCTATTAGCCCATCAGGTCCCTCACAGTGACATATACCAGGTTTTCACACTTTGACCTCTTTTGACCTCAAATGACCTTTGACTGGCACCAAAAACAATTGAATTATTGAACGCAACATGGAAGGAATCCACGTGCCAGCTATGAGATTGATCAAGATTGATCAAGATTACCCTTTATGATTTATTGTGTTAAAAAGTTTTTCGCCATACGACTTCTAGTGTCTCTAAACGAACTTTCACCGCCACCAAAGCAGAAGCAGGTGCCGATCCAGACTAGGTATTTTCCGGTTTCAGTCGCCCCCCCCCCTTTCGGCATCACTTTAATGTGGAGATAGTTTCATAGCCGCAACACAAAGTTTATCCATACTAGCTAGAACAGTATCTAATTTGATTTTCTGCAGAGCCCCACCCCTTTCCCCATCAAGGCTTCGCACAATGGACCCTTGTAGTTTTGAACTTTGACCTCACAGAATTAGCCTTCCTTTCTTTTCGTAAAATCCGCTGGCTCCGCCTCTGAAAAGGAATATTATCATTAGTATGTGCCCAGAGGTTAACGAGGCAGGGGTGCTAGCGGGACCGCCATTTAACGTCCCCATCCGACGGACGTGAGTGTATCCCCAGTCTTAAGCCACTTTCCTAAAGGCTGGGGTGGGTGGAGGTGCTCTGCACCACTGCTCAACAGCTGAACCGAGCAAAGCTCACAACTTCCTGAGTCGGACAACTTCCTGAAACGGACAAACCCGATTCAAATTTGCTAATTTAAACCCCCTCAACATCACTGTGAACAGCTATGCTGAACAAGCAATTTTTGGTCCCCAGAAAATTTCCAAGTGGATCCACCGGGATTTGATCAGGGGACCTCTAGTGTGCAAGGCAGTAAACTCAACCACCAAGCCAACTCCACCCATTCATGGTTCCTACCTTGATGTATGTTTTATAAGACATTTTTAGTTTTGACCTCTGGTGACATTGACCGCTAATGCCGGGCCTCTGACCTCCTCCAGAACAATAGGGTGGGTGGTGATGGCACAGAACGTCAGGTACACTAACTTCATGGGGTTCAGTGAGGTGTGACGATATCAAGGTTCACTGAACCCTATATACCTATAGTGTACCTTACATTCTGTGCCACAGTCGTAGTGCATATGAGAAACGTACATCACTAGTTTGAAATTTTAACAAACGGCCTGAAAAAAATAACTGCCTGCAAGGGATTCGAACCAGGGCTGTAATATAGTCACATTATCCTTCACACAAGTTCTTCATTAGGTAAGTAAAGTTTGAATTACTAATGAATTTACAAGAGTTATGCTTGTGAAAGATTGTTGTCTATAATTTTATCCCCGGAATGATATGAACATCCCTCCCATTTCATTAGTCACGAAACGACACAATTTTGAGGTACTGCCCAAAGTATATTCTTGAGATACCATGTTCGTGAGTAGTTTACAAGGCTTTCGTAGATTCACGTCTGGTGACCTCTGGTGACCTCAGATGACCTTGCACCTCCACCAGAACCAATAGGGATCTTCCTCGTAATATGACAGATCTACATACCAAGTCTGAAAATTATCCATGTTTCATACCTTGAAATATCGTGTTACGTTTTTTTTTTCTATATTTGATGTCTGTTAACCATAATTGACCTCTGAACTCTATAAAAAAAACATTAGGAACCTTTATTGCAACATGAGATACCCAATATGAAAATATCCATCATTGCTATTTTGAGATAGCATGTTTTCAAGCAGTTTGCAAGATTTCCGAAGTTTAATCTCTGGTGACCTCAGAAGACCTTTGATCTCTACCAACAATGGCACGGTTCTTTCGTAATATGACACATCTGTATACCAAGTATGAAAAGTGTCCATCATTCCCATCTTGAAAGATCGTGTTTACAAGGTTTTCGGTTTGTGACCTCTAGTGACGTCAGATAACCTCTGACCTTCCCTGAAAACTGTAGGATTCTATTATTATGACAATTCTGTATGTCAGTACTGAAAAGTATCCATCAATCCTATCTTGAGATATCGTGTTTACAAGCAATTTGCTGAGTTGTCGTAGTTTCACCTCCGGTGACCTCAGATAACCTCTGCCCTCTACCAAAAAGAATAGCTACATTTATTGACCATTACGTATTCACATTCTAAGTATGAAATTTCTACTTTGAGATATCTTGTTCACAACGTTTCAGGTTTTTGACCTCTAATTACCCCAATGACATTTGACCTCCACCAAAACAACAGGGTTCTTTCTTTCAATATGGTAAATCTATATATATCAAGTATGGAAAAATCTATCATTTATATCTTGATCGTGTTTTCCAGCTAAGCGTCACAAACACACGACATTGTGAGTGCAACTTTGGCAAGGAAACTAAAACGTTGTTGAGTATATTTCGTAGCTTTGGCCTCTTCCAAAATTTTCATCTGGAAACCCTGTTCTGCAGCTTTATAAGTAGCAATGTTGTTTTTGAAACCTTTGGGAATATTTTACCTGGTACACATAATATCTGCGATACATACAGTACCTGATACAAACAAAAATGTGTTTACACAGTTCAGAAATAGAAAAGTTGTAAACAAATCGGTTTGCTGCAAGTTGGTATGACGTTATGGCCTGTTATTTTAGAGCTCCTCCTGCTGTTTCCAGTATTTAAACAACAAAATCTGAAAACCTTACCTGCTGAAATTCCACAGAATTACTGTAAAGGGATGGCACCAGGTTTCCCAACGTTGGGCCAAGCATCCCGACGAGAGCCAACAGCCCAAAGATCCGACAAACGGATTGCCAGAAGGATAGTGAATGCAACATTTTCGGCGTCAAAACGTGGGGAAAATTTGGCGCTTTTATTGAAAAACCAAAAGTTATTTTATCGAAAAACAATTAAAGTCCTGGATTTCCAAAGAAGAAAATTTAACAATTATGAATTTTCATGAAAGACATTAAAATATTTTGCTTTTCTATTGAGAAAAATTTAGGAAATTTTGGGGATTTTCATAACGAAATTTTTTTGTTTTTGGTGAATAATTTGTCCTATTTGAGAGCAAAGTCAAGTAACCGTCGGGCAATCTTTGGCTGTCAGGAAATATATACTTTATCGTATCCATTGAGACTCCCCGGCGAAGTTCGAAACTTTTTTGTAGGGTGGGGGAATCTCCGCCGACTGGAGGCCACAGCCTCTTTACCCCACATGGCGCCACCCCTGGTGCGGTATGTGTACCGCAGTTGCTTCCTAGTCATACGCTTATTTTTTTATATTAAGTTAGCTTGAAAAAGGTAGAAGTTAGGCTGTGTTTTTCACTTTTATCAATTTCTCCGGAAGCTGCTTTTCGGATGAAGAATATTCATTTACTTGTGTGGTGGGTACTTATCATGTTTTGTAAAAAAAAAAAGAACCGAACGTGTCGTACCACTGTAGATAGTCATTTAAAATAAATTGGTAGAAATAATACTTTGAAGAACTTTCAAAAGAATCTGGCACGTCTGTTGCTTTGAAGTATCGATAGTGTTTCACAACTTCGGCCTAAGATGAGAAGGGTTCAGTTTGAAAACGTTATCCTTGCCAAATTCGGCTCTCTGGAGATACTCTGCAAGAGTAATTCTGTGGGGCAATGTCCAGCAAGCGAGGACAATACAGTTTTCACAATCACCTTTCCAAAATACTGTCTTAACGGCCCTCATTTTGTATTTGATGACAAAATATGATAATGATCTGTACTACTGCTCTTAAATGCTCGCTTTGGTATAAGCTTAAAATACAGAAGCTCGGTGGAAACGTTAATCTGAAACTGACAATTTCCTTTCCAAACTCAAAAGCTAAAGTAGTCGGCAATTTTCCCTTTACTGTTTATTGCGCGAGATCTACGTTGTTGGTACACATTTTTCAACAGGTCTTTTCAAATTACGTAAGAATGTTGCATTCATGTGTCACTTTTGAAAAATCTCAGGTTTATGTTCTTTTAAACTCAGTCGAGCGCCCCCGTTTACATACATTTCTAAGGACTTGCGTCTAACCAAAATCACCCAAAAGTTTATGTCATTACTTAAACCACGCATTTTCAGTCAACTCGGGCATTTTGAAAGTAACACAAGTTACGTACCATGCTTGTTATAGCTGTAATGGTGGAGTGACTCCTTTCTGTGGAGAGCTACAGACAAAATTAGTTTGTCGCTAGCTGGCTAGTGTCTCATTGTATTCAAATATGTGCAGCCCCTAAGGGTTTTCGTTATCAATGATGAGAAAGACTCGAACACTCTGTTATATTGGTTATGTTGCGTAAATATTTAGAAAGAAAAAAAGATGCTGGTTAGATATACCAAATATGTTCGTGTGCTAGTGGTGCTATTCACATTCTTGGAATTTTGAGTAAAGTTATTTTGTTTTAAGTACTAGGCCTATACAGTCATTTCACAACTACGACTTGCCGAGTTTATTTTTAGATTAAATGAGCTTTTAATTTTTGCAACCATAATGCGAAGAATTCTCTGACAATCGCAAAAGACAGAAAGGAAAAGAAAGTAAAGAAAATATATACATACGATGTAAAGTGGGCTTCACGCCCTGTCCGATAGTAAACTAGTGTTTCCCGATGTGCATTTTACTCTGATATGTAGACAAAATTTGTATTCCATAAATTCCTTAATTGGAAAACGGGCAGAGAACTAAATGCAGGTCTATGAGAAAACATTAAAATGCATATGAATGTGAGAATGTTAAGTTTGTGCCCGTGCTTACATGAGGCGATCCGTTAACAAAAAGTACGGTCCCTTCATCGTTTAGACGACCACTCATCACTCTATCACACAGTTGATCTCATAGACTACCCACATCACACCACATCAAGGGTATGCAAACAACCAGGGCAGTTTCTTTTGTCACCCAAGCCTCCATTTGTTCTTGAGAGTATTAAATTCTATGACATATTAACAAAGCTATTAAGAAGTTTGAGTTGAAAGAAAACATGCTTCATTCACCGAACTCGTTTGCTTGTCATCATAGATCATAACTGAGTCAATTTTCATTCTTTTCCTACTTTTGTATTTTTAAAATTGATTGATTCATTTTACGAGTCCAAAGCCGCAACCACGGCGACAGGAGACGTTAATGACCGCCATATTATGCTGTAATTTCAAAATAAAACTTTAATATTTTAACATGTTGTCGTTATAGCTACCAACTTTGGTTGTTAAAAGTACATACAACTCTTACATGTAAACTTAACTTTTTATGAGACCACTCTACAAACATCTCCAAAGTACGATGAACCTTTTTAATGTAGCTTTCGATTTTTCTGGGCGTTAAATATATGTTGGCTGGACAGCGAATCTTTGTTCTTTCGTTGTTTTTAAGTCAAAGATTTGAAGGACGGTCACCCAGTAAAAGCTCACACGTGTCACATTTAAAGTATGCTACGTTGGCCAGTCTTATGAATTAAACTGAATCTGTCTCAAAATACGGGCCAATAGTTTTACCTTCTGCTTGGTAATTAGTTTTGTTTCCAAGTCTTGTCTTCTTTACAGTTGAACAAGTTCACACTTTCTTTGTTACACTTGTCAAGACGCAACTTGAACATTTGTTTTGTGCCGTAGCTTACTTCCATGCACTACGTGCGACTTGATCTGAATTTCTATCGAGAAACGTAATTTATCTATCAAAGTGACTAATTAATGCCAGTTACTTAATAACGTTTCCTTTCCTTTCCTTTATTTCTATTATCAAAGTTCATAAACATACGAGTAAAAATGAGCAATTATTGAAACTTTTAAACATTCTTGTGTTTAGACACACAATCTATGGAAAAAATCAGTTAAGCGAAACCAAGCTCTGTGTTTTAAAGCAGCCCATTTTGCGTTTGTCGCAAGATTTCTCTCACAGCCGTAAATTTGTTTTGATGGAAGAAGAACGGGTTACCTCTTCTCTGTCGGGATAGGAAGTCATCATAGTCTGCACAGTTTTCTGCGAAGGGTTATCTGTCCTGGCCCAAACCATCATGGATATAACTGCAAGGAAAAGGAATATTTCAGACACCCTGCTGTGATGGCAACCCGCACAGTTAACTAACGTACCCATTGACCAGGGAGCTGGAAAACCAGCTTCCTGCGTTGACTTACTGAAATAACTTCCCACAAGATGAAACGTCATTTCGTCTTTTTCAGGTCATTCATCCTAGGCTCATTATCAGAACTTAAAATTGGTGAATGGCACTCATGATTTTAATGGCACATGAGCCAGTACACACTAAAAACGTCTGGTTCGAGTTGAACCGAAAAACGG